>PVIC010033638.1:7891-20116 GCA_004025085.1 Thryonomys swinderianus | reverse complement strand
TTTTTTTTTTTTTTTTGAGACAGGGTCTCACTTTGTAGTTGAGGCTGGCTCTGAACCCACTAGGTAGCCCAAACAAGCCTCGAACTCAGCAATCCTCCTGCCTTTGTCTCCTGAGTGCTGGGATTACAGGTATAAGCCACCATGCCCTGCAATGTGGTATGTGGTACTAATTGTTGAGGGGCGTTAGTCACCATGCCCAGCATTGCATGTGGTTACCTGGATCGAATCAGGGACCTTGTGCTTGTTAGGCAGGTGCTGGAACCACTGAGCTAAATCTCCGATCCCCAGCTACTTTTTTGAGGCAGAGTCTCATTAAGTTACTACGTGGTCCAGGTTGGCCTGGAACTTTCTATCCTGCTTAGCCCCCCAGAGAGCTGGAATTACTGTATATACCACATGCCAGGCTACATTTAGGATTTTTATATTACAGAGGTATATGCAAAAATTTTAAATTTCTTCCTGTAAATTGTCTTGTCATGTAAAGTTTTTACATATGTTTACTTAAACTTTAAAAATGCATTTGCTGGGGCCGGAGGATTAGCTCAGTGGTTCCGGTGCCTGCCTCGCAAGCGCAAGGTCCTGAGTTTGATCCCCGGTAACCACATACAATGCTGGGCGTGGAGACTTACGCCCACCAGCAATCAATACCACAAACCACAGTGCCAGGTGTGGTGGCTCACGCCTGTAATCCCAGCACTTGGGAGGCGGAGACAGGAGGATTGCTGAGTTCGAAGCTGAGTTCGAGGCTTGCCTAGACTACATAGTGAGCTCAGGGCCAGCCTGAACTACAAAGCGAGACCCTGTCTCAAAAAGAAAAAAAAAATGCATTTGCTGGGGCTGGGGATTTATCTCAGTGGTTCTGGTGTCTGTCTTGCAAGCACAAGATCCCAAATTTGATCCCTGGTAACCACATACCACAATGCCAGGTGTGGTGGCTCATCCCTGTAATCCCAGCATTCAGGAGGCTGAGGCAGAAGGATTGCTGTGTTTGAGACTACCCAGGGCTACATAGTGAGCTCAGGGCCACTACCAAGAGAGACCCTGTCTCAAAAAAGAAAAGAAAAAAAGCATTTAATGGGCTGGAGATTTGGCTCAGTGGTTCCGGCACCTGCCTAGCAAGTACAAGGTCCCAAATTTGATCCCTGGTAACTAGATCCGACAATACTGTGTGTGGTGGCTCATGCTCACCAGCAATCAGTACCACATACCACAGTGTGGGGCATGGTGGTTTGTGCCTGTAATCCCAGCACTCGGGAGGCAGAGTCAGGAAGATTCCTGAGTTTGAGGCTACAGAGAGAACTCAGGGCCAGCCTGAAATATAAAGGGAGACCCTGTCTCAAAACAAACAAACAAATAAAATAAAAAATAAAAATGCTTTTGCTGCTTTAGGGTTATGGTTATAGTAGTTTTCTTTTCTTTTCTTTTCTTTTTTTTTTTTTTGAGATAAGGTTTCACCAGGTAGTACAGACTGGCTTTGAACTCACAGTGTAGCTCTGGGCGGGGGGGTCTTTTGCCTCAGCCTTCCAAGCCTCAGCTGGGGTTATAGGCATGTGCCACTGTGTGTTTTCATCCTCTTTACTGGGCACCAAACCCAGAGCCTTCACAGTGAGTTACATCCCAGCCCTCTTTAAAATTTTGAGACAGGGTCTCATTAAGTCAGTAAATGGTTCAGTCTGTGCTGGAATTTGGAATTCTCCTGCCTTATTCTTCCAGATTGCTGTATAAACCTATAATCTTAGGCTTACAATAATTTATAATAGTTTCTTTATAATGTAAATAATTATTTAATTTGATATATTAATAACTTATTCCTTAATAATTTCTTTAACTTGATAATTCTCTGATTTATCCTTTTTACAATTTATGATAATTTATCCTTACCATTTTGCTACTGTGATGATAGCTCTGCACATTTAAAAAAGGACAAAATACCTATCAAGTGCAAGTCCTAAGTTCAATCCCTGGTACCACCAAGAAAAAATTAAACAAAATGTAATAAAAAAGGACAAAATAAATCTATGCCTTGGATTTTTAAAATTTAAAATTAAATTACTTTAGTTTTGAAAGCAGCCTTAAGAATAAGATTTAAGAAAATGGTAACATGAGCCTAGAGTTTTTCATTAGGGAAATTTTGAGTATATTCAGTTTTAGTTTCTTCTAGGAACTTGAAACAGCATTTAACTGTAGAGACTTTTAACATATTAAGAGCACATACATTTCAATTAAATTTAGACTATAAGAATCTTTTTTTATAACAGCTTTATTTAGCTATGCTTCACATACCATGTAACTGATCCATTTACAGTATAAAATTCAATGAGTTTTTATTTATTTACAAGGTTGTGTAAACATCACCATTTTCCAACTCTATGCAACCACTAATGTGCTTTCTGCTTCTGTGGTTTGCCTATGGATTTAGTCACTGAATATACATTAGAGTATGTAATATATAACTGGTCTCTTTCAATTAGCATATTTTAAAAATTCAATAGCATACATCAATGATTCATTTCTTTTTATTGCCAAATAATATTCTGTTATATGAATAAATCACACTTTATTTATCCATTCATAAATTTGGGCTATTTTCACTTTTGGGGTGTTAGGGAGAAATTACTGTGTAGGCATGTGTTTTTTTTTGTTGTTGTTATACTTAGGGTAGGATTGCTGGGTCAAAAGGTAACTCTCCTCTTTTGATGGAACTGCCAGGCTGGCTTACAAAGCTGTAGTACCTGTTTACATTTCCGCCAGCAGTGTGAGAGGGCTCCAGTTTCTTCACATCCTCACTAACACTTGTTATCTGTGTTTTTATTATAATCTTCGAAATGAGTGAAGTGGTTAACTCTTTCCGTGAGTTTCATAACTTTAATTTACAGTCATTAGGTGAATTGTTGAAGCTTTTATTTGCAGATAAATCGCTAGATTCTTTGATGATAAGGAGTGCTTTTGGCTTGAAGATAAAAGCTATGAACAGCCTCGTTTCTTGTTTATTAAAAACAGTGAATTTAGTGGGCTGAACTGGTTAACCTCATTGGTTTGTGATGGGAATGGTGGTGTGGAGACTTCAGGTACTTGGAGGGCTTTTAAAAACTATTTCTTTTTTTGAGACAGGGTCTTGCTTTGTAGTTCAGGCTGGCCCTGAGCTCACTTTGTAGCCCAGGCAAGCCTCGAACTCAGCCAATCCTCCTGTCTCTGCCTCCCGAGTGCTGGGATTACAGGCGTGAGCCACCACACCCAGCACTATGGTATGTGGTATTGATTGCTGGTGGGCATGAGTCACCATGCCTAGCATTGTATGTTGTTAGCAGGAATCGAACTCAGGACCTTGGCTTGCGAGGCAGGCACTGGAACCACTGAGCTAAATCTCTGGCCCCTTAAAACTATTTCTTAACAAAAGTCAACTGTAACCCTGGATTTAGTTTTCTTCTAAGGACTGCCATTACCTATTAGTGATAAAATCTTATATGTAGATTTAACCATGGTTGTTTTTTTTTTAGTTTTGTGTAATATACCTAATTTTTTCCTGTTCAAAGTATTAACGCTTTTCTGTGAAGTTTTATAGAACATGGTTCAAATAAAGCAATAATGACTGGCTAATATTTCTAAATTTTTTTCAAATATCTTAGGAAATATTGTAGGGAACAATTGTTTTAATAATAACTTGCAGGCTAGGGTGGTTCCAGCAGCTGCCTTGCAAGTGCAAGGTCCTCACTTTGATTTCCATACAAAAAACAAACAAACAAAAGAAAACTCAAAACTGAAATGCCAGGCATGGTGGCGCATGCCTGTAATCTCAGCACTCAGGAGGCAGGGAAATTGCTGTGAGTTTGAGACCAGCCTGGATGCCATAGTGAGTTCAGGGCCAGTCTGAACTACAAAGTGAGACCCTGTCTCAAACAAAACAAAACAAGAGAAAACAACAAAAATAAAAACAAAATCTTGAAAGTTTAGAGCTGTCATTTTACGTACAATATCATCCCACTTTATTAAGATCAGTTTTTTTTTTCAGTACTGGGGATTGAACTCAGGCCCTTGTGTGTCCAAGTTTGTTGTGGTACCACTTGAGCTAAATCCCCAGCCCTTTAAGATCAATTTTTAAAAGAAATTTTAATTATGAATGAACCAAGGTAAAAAGCTTGCATTAGTTTGTTATACAATCTTTCTCTTATGTTGGATGCCATAATTTCCATATACAATTACAAAACAGCAGTTCTGGAGCCTTTTGGTAAAATTCATGAAAAAGCATGCATTTCTGTTTTTAATTTGGTTTGGTTCTTTTCTAATCTTTCAAGGTTAAGGCATGGTATACTATACACTGGAATTTATTTTATTAAAAGAAAGTTGCCGGGGGCCGGAGATTTAGCTCTGTGGTTCCGGCACCTGCCTCACAAGTGCAAGGTCCTGAGTTCGATCCCAGTAACCACATAGAATGCTGGGCATGGTGACTCACGCCCACCAGCAATCAATACCACATACCACAGTGCTGGGCGTGGTGGCTCACGCCTGTCATCCCAGCACTCGGGAGGCAGAGACAGGAGGATTGCTGAGTTTGTGTTGGCTTGCCTGGGCTCCATAGTGAGCTCAGGGCCAGCCTGAACTACAAAAGCAAGACCCTGTCTCAAAAAAAAAGAAAGTTGCCGGGTGTGGTGGCTCACGCCTGTAATCCCAGCACTCAGGAAGCAGAGGCAGGAGGATTGCTGAGTTCGAGGTTTCCTGGGCTACATAGTAAGCTTAGGGCCAGCCTTAATTACAAAGCAAGACTCTGTTTAAAAAAAAAAAAATTGGGGCCGGTGGGTTAGCTCAATGGTTCCGGCACCTGCCTCGCAGCACAAGGTCCTGAGTTCGATCCCTGATAACCACATATAATGCTGGGCATGGAGACGCGCCCACCAACAATCAACACCGCATACCATAATGCCGGAAGTGGTGGCTCACGCCTGTAATCCCAGCCCTCGGGAGGCAGAGACAGGATTGCTGAGTTCGCGGCGGCTTGCCTGGGCACCATAGTGAGCTCAGGGCCAGCTTGAACTACAACGCGAGACCCTGTCTGAAAAAGCAAAATAAATAAATAAATAAATAAATTGAGCAAGTTGTATCAAGCTTTGATGAAAAAATTCTCCTAGCACTCTTGAAAATATGAGACTCAGTTATTTCATTAAATAGAGCGAGAAAAAACCCTCTAAAAAGCAATTGAAATAAAACATTTGTCAGTTTGAGAAGAACCTTATAACTTCAAAAAAAAAAGTCATGAAGATTACTTTTTTTAGTTTTTTGAGACAGGGTCTTACTTTGCATTTCAGGCTGGCCCTGAATTCACTCACTATGTAGCCCAGGCAAGCCTTGAACTCAAGAACAATCATCTTGCCTCTGCTTCGCAAATGCTGGGATTACAGGTGTGAGTCACCACACCCAGCACCGTGGTATGTGGTACTGGGGGTTGAACTCCAAATCTTGTGCTTTCGATGCAGGTGCCAGAATCACTGAGCTAAATCCCTGGCCCATGAAGATCTTTGTATGACTCTGGTGATGTAACAACTGTCTGTTTTTTTTTTTTAATTATCAGCTGAGGTAAATTATTATTTTTTTTTTCTGAGACAGGGTCTCTCTTTTTTTGTTGTTCACATTGAACATTGAGAATTTGTTTGAAAAAATGAGGTTGAGAGGTTTTTTAAAATATTGAATTCTTTATTGGTACACTTTACATACATATCATGATCACATTGAACATTGAGAATTTGTACCAGTATATGACATGACTTAATTCTCAAATCCAATTCTCCTACCCCCCCATAGCTCCCGTATACATATGCTTTGTTTACTTTTTTAACATCGCATTGAGGTTGAGAGTCTTTAACCTGGCATACAGCCCTTCACAGTTTGAGTCCAACCTGATCATTTCTCAGTCTTCTTTCTGCATTCAGTTCTTCCAAGATTCCAAGTTTATGAAGTGTCATTGATTTCCTTGACTTTGTTTTACTTGTATAATATAAAAGCTTTACATAAATGCATTGGATCATCTTTCAGCTGGGTGTTTTATGTATGTTGTTTCTGACTACTATAACTTTGTATCCATAAGATTATACATGTTTTACATCTGATGGGACTGAGACTTGAAGGGTTTTATTGACTTATCTACTCTTAAGTACACATCCGTAATTCAAACCTGTATATCTCTAAGGGCAAAATCTATACATTTCATTTTGTGAACCTTCCAGAGTATGTTTTATCTAATGATTTTCCATAGTGTTTCAGGAAGAATTCATATTAGGAGAGTACAAATTTAGTTCATTGATAGATACTGTCTTTGAAGTATCCATTAGCATGTGGCATTTTGTACAAGAAAAAGATTTCTGTGTGTATATGTTCTGGGACTTTCAGCCTTCATATATAGTACTAGTATTTTTTGCAGTTAGGTAAATACTTCACTTGCTATTATCAGAAAAACAATAATTGATATGGATCTTCAATTCTGTGATCTGAATGAGTAGAATAGATAATAAGACCCCTTTCACATTTATTATTCTATTCAGAGCTTTTAAAGGACTGAGTGAAAAATATTGGTACACAGAAGACCCCAAGCAATGGTTGTGAACTGCCACAAAGAACATAAGGAATTGGGGAGGGATAAGCAGCTGAATTCTGATGTTAATTTGAAAAAAAAATCTTAGCCAGTCTAACAGGGGGCTCCTGTTCTAGCAGAATTGCCTATTAGAGAAGTACTGCATTGGGCAAAAATGGTCAGTTTCTGTTATATCTACCATGTTTACTCATTGGCTAGGAGCTGCTCATGACAAGCATAGTCTTGATTGGAAAATTGAGGTGAATTTTGAACATGCTATAGCTGGAAGCTTCTAGCTAACTAGATTCCTTGCATCGGAACGTCATTTGGGTTTTGGAGGGAGAGCCAAGTAAATGCCGTTGTCCATTTTTTGTGCTGAATAGAGCCATGGTTCCAAACATTTTCTGAAAGCAGCTCCTATTGGGGTTTGTGGACCTTTATTCCTAATGGGTAATATAGAAAGAGGTTATTGAGACAGTTGTCATCCCTCTCCTGGTAGCGAATACCAGGGCCAAAGTAGTTCTTGTTTGCCCCCTCTGCTATCCAGTCTAAACTGCAGTTGCTCTCACTATCATTTCTGCTGGTTTTGACTGTTTACCTAGTGGTATGACCCAAACCCTTATTTCTGAGGATCTGAGAACCATACCCTTCTTAGAGTGGAGCGGTTGTGTTTGTCCGTTTACAGTCACACTTGGAGGGAAGCATCAAGTGCTAAGTGAATCATTTGCATATTCCGTCTTGTTCTTTTTGTATAATGGCAGTTCTACTTCCTCCTTAGAATGAGTGTTAATTAAAACGTGTAAAGATGGTGATTCTTTTTCCTGCTTCCTGATTTATGGATCCAAGGAGTCCCAAACGTCCAGGCTGCAGCTGTAACTTGTAGTTACTGTGGGCCTGTAGGACTGGCTGCTTTTGTGTGGAGCTGTTATAGATATGATAATCAGATTTCATGGTTATGGGTCTGGTGTTATAAAACTTTTATTGTGAAGTGATTCCTTTGCTTGCAAGTCTTAGGTATTAATTCATTTTCTGTTGCTAATAACAGAAATAGCAGACTAGAGAAGTTATAAAGAGGCTTAGTTTGGGTCATGATTCTAAAAGTACAAGATCCAGGGGCTACATCTAGTTAAGGCCCCCTGCAGTCAGAGTCCTGAGTTATGTAGTTGAAGGCATCACATAGCAGGAAACAAGGAATGTGCATGTGTCTCTTCTGGTCTCTTCTCTCTTATAAAGCTACTAGGATTCAGTCATGGGGCTTCCACCTTAAGACGTCATCAAATCCTAAACACCCCGCAAAACCCAAATTTAAACAGGGTTGTCAAACTGTTTCCACTCTCTTAGTGTCTTACAATGGCAATTTTATGAAGCCTTAGGGAGTGCATTTAGACTATATCCAAAACATAGTAGGTAGTTTGTAGGTCCTTATATATTGGTGCTAGCTGGGGCTCTATTACTAGCAAAGGCAAACCTATACCTGTATTTGTTCCTGTGAGAATCAGTTGATGGCTTTTCTAAAATAGAAGGAGTACAGAATAGTCAACTGGTCACATAGGAATTCATTGATCTGCTTAATGTATGGTGCTACATTGGGGGCTTGGTATTGGTTTGTGTTGCTCATGGATTGGATGTTCAGAGTTGGGCTTGGAAATGGAAGTCCATGCCTCCTCTTGACTCCATCTCCAATTCTGCCACATGATATCTTCATTATCTTTTCATACCAGTTTTGGAGTGGCATATGTCAACTGGCTGAGTCATTTTGTCCATTTTATTCTTCAATATCTCTTCTGTATTGGATTCTTCTCCCTCTCTCTCTCTCTCTCTCTCTCTCTCTCTCTCTTTTCTTTTGTGGTACTGGGGATTGAATTTAATGCTTTTGCACTGAACTATGTCCTCAGCCCTTTTTATTTTGAGACAAGGCCTCACTAAGTCACTAAATTGCCCAGGCTGAGCTTGAACTTAGTCTTCATGCCTCATTACATGCTTTCTTATGGGAAAAACATGTGACATAAAGATTTTAATGCTTTTTTTTAACCCATTTCCACATGTTTATTCAATTGCTTCCGATTATGCCTCTTGTACCTCTGTATTATAGCCTTTCTGTTTAAAGACTTGTGACCGTTTGGTCTGTCAATTTTCCATTGTCCAAGAATCTGTGTAGTCTCACACCAGGCCAGTTTTCTTCCTAAACAAAATTCACTTGAAGTTGTCTTAGGAAGATTTACAATTTTTCCTTTCAAGGTCACCCTTATGTGTAGCTATAATGAACTGTTATTTTCAGCTTGTATTCACATAGTGAACTGACCTATTTATAAGCCAAGCATTGGTTTTTTTTTTCTTCTCCTGTACTGGTCCTGTAGGATTCCCCCAAATAGATACATACAGATAAGAACTGAAGAGGGAGTACTGATATAACTATGGTGGGTATCAAAAAGTCTTGGCTGCCTGCTTATGTAGCTTACTTATACCCTTTGGTTCTATTTCAGTCACTCCTTGATATACCATTTCCGTCTTATAATGCAGTGCTGCTGAGCTCACTTGGCTTTATGACCTGGAGAATCCTATTGAAATCATTATGGAAAGTTCTGGATAGATTGTGTCCCATGATCAAGCATTCTGTCTCTTACCAGGACACAGTAGTACATCAGGAGCTGTTTTTCTTTTTTTTTTTTGAAACAGGGTCTCACTTTGTAGTTCAGGCTGGCCCTGAGCTCACTATGTAGCTCAGGCGAGCCTTGAACTCAGCAATCCCCCTGCCTCTGCCTCTTGAGTGCTGGGATGACAGGTGTGAGCCACCATGCCTGGCAAGGAGCTGTTTTTCTAATAGTTGGACCACGGCCCTGCATTGTGGTTTTTCCATGGGGGCTTGCTATCAACCTTATACTACATCTATTCCCATAATATATACTTCCAAGAGCTTGTAATAAAGTCTAGAGTTGTTGCAGAATTGTTTCTCCCATTAAAGCTCGTGATCGTTCATGTTACCTAGTATATGGGCCACATGTTGCCTTTAGAGTCTGATGCCTACCAGATATTGTGGGATTATTTTTGTTGTTGTTGTTTGTTTTTTGGTAGGGGTGGATGCCTCTTGCTGCAATTAGTATTTTATTTTAGAGGGGATGCATTGACATGACCCTGTCACTGAATACTTAAAACTTCACTGAAATGATAGCGTTCTTAAGTCAGCTGTTTATCTGTGGATTGCACATTCACAGGTTCATTTGACTATGATTTGAAAATATATGGGAAAAAATGCATATGAGTTGAATTTGTATAGACTTTTTCCTAAACAATAAAGATCTTTTACTTCCTTTGTAAGACTGATTCCTAAGAATTTCATTTTCTCCCTTGCTGTTGTGAAAGGTATTCGCAAATTTCTCTGTTAGTGAATTTGTTATTTATGTACAGGAATGCTGTTGATTCTCAAGTGTTCATTTTGTATTGAGCTATACTACTGAATTTGGTTATTAAATCTAAGGGTCTTTTGATAGAGTTTATGGGGTCTTCTATGTAAAGTATATCATCCACAAATAATGATAATTTAGGTTCTTTCTTTCCTATCTTTATTATTTTTATTTCTCTCGTCTAATTTCTGTGGCTAATGTTTCCAAAACTATATTTAATAGGACTGGTGACATGGACATTTTTGTTTTGTTCCTGATTTTAGAGTGAAAGCTTTTAGGTTTTGACCATGTAGTGTGAGATTGTTGGTTTTTCATAGATGGCTTTTATCAGTTTGAGATAAAAACCATCTATTTCTATTTCCTGTAGGGTTTTTACCATGAGTGGGGTTGGATTTTGTTAAACACTTTTTATGCATCTATTGGGATGAGCATATAGCTTTTATCCTTGGCTCTGTTAATATAGTATATACCTTATTAATTTGCATATGTTGAATTATCCCTGCATCCCTTGAATGAATTTTGCTTGGTCATGGTGCATAACTTTCTTGATGATTTGCTGCATTCTGTTTCCCAGCATCTTACTGAGAATTTTTGCATCTGTGTTCAATAGGGAGATTGACCTGTAGTTCTCTTTTTTTGGTTGATTTTTCTCTGGTTTTGGTATCAGGGTAGTACTTGCTTCCAGGTATGAATTTAGGACGATTGCTTCCTTTCAATTTCACTGAAGTTTGAAGAATGGTGACATTAGATCTTCTCTAAATTTCTTATAGAATTCAGCAGTGAAACCATAAGTACCTGGGCTTTTCTTTGTTGCTAAATTTTAAATTACAGTTTCAATTTCATTGACTGATACTGGGTTATTTAGAATATTTATATCTTCTTGATTCAGCTTTGGCAATTCCTATATATCTAGAAATCTGTCATTTTATTCTGTTTTCCATCTTTACAGGTCATTAAAGTAAGTATTGGTGATTTTCTAGATTTCTGTAGGATCCTTTGTGATTTTTCCCCTTTTCATTCCTAATTGCATTAACCTGAGTCTTTTGTTTCCTTTTTTTTTTTTGGATAAGGTTGGCTAAGGGTTTGTCAGTTTTATTTAATCTTTCAAAGAATCAACTCTTTAATTCCTTGATTCTTTGTATTGTTTTCTTAGTCTTAATTGCATTAATTTATGCTCAGGTTTTTTTTTCTTTTTTTTTTTTGAGACAGAGTCTTGCTTTGTAGTTCAGGCTGGTCCTGAGCTCACTGTGTTAACCCGGGCAAGCCTCGAACTCAGCAATCCTCCTGCTTCTGCCTCCCGAGTGCTGGGATTACAGGCGTGAGCCACCATGCCCGGCACTGTGGTATGTGGTATTGATTGCTGGTGGGCGTGAGTCACCATGCCCAGCATTGTATGTGGTTACTGGGATCGAACTCAGGACCAGGACCTTGCACTTGTGAGGCAGGTGCCGGAACCACTGAGCTAAATCTCTGGCCCTATGCTCAGTTTTTTATAATTTCCTCCCTCATATGAGTTTTGGGTTTGACCTACTCTTATTTTTCTAGACGTTTTAGGTTACATTGTTTATTTGAGATTGTTCTGTTTTACTGATGTAGAATTTACCACTATAAATTTTCCTCTTAGGACTGCTTTCATTGCATTCTGTAAGTTCTGGTAAGTTATATTGGGGTTATCATTTAATTGTATATGCTGTTTAATTTCTTCTTTTATTTTATCTGTGATCTACTGGTTGTTCAGGATGGTGTATTTAATTTGCATGTGTTTATGAAGTTTTTATGGTTTCCTTGGTCAATGATTACAAATTTCATTGAACTATGGCCTGATAATATACATGGGAGAATTTCAATTTCTCTGCATCTACTTAAGCATGTTCTGGGAGCTATTACGTGCTCTGTTATGGAAACGTCCCATACAGCTGAGAAGAATATGTATTCTGATGTTGCGGAGTAGAACACTGTAGACGTCCACTAAGTCCATTTGTTCACAAGTTTGATTTAGTTCTGTTATTTATTTGTTGATTTTTTTTGCCTAGTTAATCTGTTTATTTGTGACAGTGAGATATTGAGGTCTTCCATTACAGTTGTATTAGTGCTTATTTGATTTTTCCTGTCCATTTATATTTGTTTTACATAGTTGGGTGTCCTGGTATTTGGTGCCTTATATATTTAGGATTGTTATCTCTTCCTCTTGGATTGTTCCCTTACAAGGATGTAGTGACCTTCTTTGTCTTTCTCTTAATCAGTTTTAGCTTGAAATCCACTTTG
>PVIC010033637.1:0-20047 GCA_004025085.1 Thryonomys swinderianus | reverse complement strand
AATTTTAGTGATCTGCTAAGATTGGATATAAAGCTCCAAACTATTAGTAACCCAAGGAAATTACAAAAGGGGATGCTATTCAAGCTTCTTCCAGGGTTTGAAATACCTAGTAGAATCACACACTTATCTGGATTATGACTGCATAGATTAACTGAAATGTCAAGCTTGCTTCCTTAGTCAGCTTTTATCGCTGTGACCAAATACCTGAGGAAAACAACTTAAATGAGGAATGGTTTATTTTGGCTCACATTTTTAACTGTTTAAGTCCATGGTTAGCTGGCTCCAAGGTGGAAATTTTATGGCAGAAAAAGCACAGCAGAGGAAAGCTGCTCACGCCATGACAGCCAGTAAACAAAGAGAAAGGGAAAGAGCTAGACAGGAAAGGGACAGGACAAGTTATGCTCTATAAAGATATCTTCCCATTTTTTCCAAATAAATTGTATCGTATACTGGTACAAATTCCCAATATCGAGTGTGATCATGATATGATGTGTATATACAGTATACCAATAAAGACATGCTTCTTCAAGTAGGCTCCATCTCTTAATAGCACATTCATGTATGAGCTCATCAATAGATCAATCCGTTGGTGAGGTTATTCTAACAGTATTTCTCTATGGTACATCTCTGAGCATTGACACATTGAAAATTACTGAGGTTTGGGGGACACATTTTAGATCTTAACTGTAACACTCATCAATCCTTGATAAAAAATACACTGATATACACACACTCATACATATATTCTGTAGTATGAGTGAAGGTCATGAGAAGGTCATGCTTTTGGTAAATGAAGCAAGCAAACACACAATTAGCAACTTTAGTTCTTGGGCCTGCTATGAGTTGTAAACGATAAGAGAGGATATCCTTGTAAAATGATCCAAAATCTTTAGTCAAACCCAAGTTTCAACAGTTTACTGTGTCACACTCTGCTTTTAACTCTAAACTTACAAAATAGTTACTTTCACTTTTAATGTATAGATATATAGAAATGTAAGTAGCCTATTTTTCATGTTAATTATATTCTTATTTTCTAGATCATTTTTTGCATGTCTGCTTCACACAGGAATGTATTAACTCATAGTTCTTGAGGCTAGAAATTTAAGATGAAAGGGCTGGCAGGTTTGAATCCTTCTCATTGGCTTGCAGGTGGCTTTTTTCCCATTTGGCACCCACATCATCTTTGCTGTATGCTCACAGTCTTTGTTGTCTCTATGTGTCTCAGTTTCTGCTTCCTAAAAATCACCAGTGAAGCTGAATTAGAATCTGCTGTACAAGCCTCATTTTAACTTAACCACCATTTAATGACACTGTCTCCAAATACAGTACAGGGTGTGAGGACTTCAACATGAATTTAATAAGGTCATAATTTAGCCTGCAATATGAATAAGTCTCTCTTAATTGACTTACTGAATTATTTTAAAGGATTCCAACCAGTAAGTATTTATAATTTGACATACACGTAGGTGGGTACGTATGTTGTATTACTGTGCTTATGTATGTGTGTGAGAGACAGACATACAGAGAAAAACAGATTCTTGCCCTTTTTGTGGAAAAGATAAAGATTTACTTCATTTAATCCTTTACAGCACCTTGTTTATCTCTGTTTTATGATGCAAATTCTGCATGCTGTTTTTCAGTGTTTCTGATGTAAATTTCTGAGGAGAGACACTGACTCATTTTATTTTAGAGTAGGCCCTCAGTAAATATTTATTGTATTGCACTGGACCTAATGTAATTTAGAGTAATACGACAGGTACCCTAGCAGAAACGTAAATGGAGTTTAAAGAAGAAAAGAGGAGGAGCATGGTTTTCTTGACTCAGAATTTGAGAGTTATTTAGAATAAGGACAGGAGTAAGATAGTAGATAGATGACAGATAGATAGATAGATATACTATTTGTATATATACATTTGTATATATACTATATGTATTTCCATCCACTATTCTGTTCCTTGAGAGAGACTTGACTGAAACACTTTTTGTGTTCTCCTTCATTCCAGATCCACCTGTCTAGTTCTATATAATTGTACCCAGAAGCAGATCAGATGCTTCATACACAGAATCAGACCTATAATCATCTTCTCAAAGTCAGTCTTCCTCTTTATTATGTGGCATTTATTATTCACTTTTCTACATGTATTATAGAACATCATCATACTTCTAGTTACACATGTCTGAAATCTCAGAATCTCAGAATTTCAAATTGCCTACTCTCCCCATTTTAATTGTTCTGTGGTATTCACTTGCTAATCTCATCATTTCCGTGAATCACATTCCTAAATTTCACTACTCTGCTGTTCCTTGCATTCATATTGTTGCTATTTTCGCTCTTACCTTCCTCCTTACCACTTCTCTTCTCTGACTGCCAGGTTTCCTACCACTCATCCATGACCTTAGGCCTCTTCTCTAGCACTTTATCCTTCATGATGTTGTGGTTACCTTCCAAAAATCAAGAGCTGGCTATTTCACTCTTCCAAAATTTGTGATGTGATCCCAGTAGCCATAGAGTAATATCCAAATATCTTATTTCTAAATTCAAAAAATGCATATGGAAACAATGCAGTTTTCCAGCCATTATCCTGTAATCTGAGCTAATAATTATTCCAATTACATTTTATCACCTATTTCACCCCCCCAAATATATTCTATGTAATGTAAGGTGATATTTATGATAGGGAATTAGCTTGTGGAATTTTGGAGGCTGAAAAGGCCTATATGTCATCTCCAAGGAGATTCAGTAAAACTGGAAGTGTAAATTTTATGGCCAGTCTAAAGTCTCGAGAACCAAGAATGCTGATGGTATAAGTTCCACTGTGCGAGTGGAAGAATGATGTTTGAGTTCATGGATGTAAGCAGAAAGAGGAAGAAAGAGTATTAGTTTACCTCTGTCTTTTTGTTTTATTCAAGTCTTGAATTGGTTGGGTGATGCCAACCACAATGAAGAGGACCATCTGTTATACTGAATTATTCTGTCAAACACAAGGAGAATGATGGCTAACCAAGAATCTGTGCCTTACTGGCATGGTTGACACTTGAAATTAACCATCACACAAAGTAGGAGATATAAATTTAAAGGTATATTTAAGATTTAAAATTTGAAGGTATGAAGAGGTAATAATTGAAGATGCAATTACCCAGAAAGGAGAAGCAAAAGTACTGAGCTTTAAAAGTAATCAAAATATTTGTTAGCTAGTCAGACTCTTGTGTATGTGCATGTGTATATTCAAAAGTTTGTAGAAGTTTATTAACTAATTAATATAAAATAGATTAAAAAAGAGCAAACTAATTTAAAGCACCAATGTGTGATTTAGTCGGATTGTTTATGATGTAAAAGAAAATAGATTATTCTGCCCTATTTTCAAAAATAAATCCTGTAGTCAGTATGCTGCATTCTACAACAATGGCATCCAATTACTGTTAAAAACAAAACTGTATTAGCCAGATGTGGTGGTGCACACATGTAATCTCAGCGCTCTGAGAGACTGAGGCAGGAGAATCACAAGTTCCAGTGAACTTGGGCAATTTAGCAAATTAGTGAGACCTTGCCTCCAGCATAAAAAAGTAGGAATTATAGATACGTTGCAGTGCTTGCCTAGCAGTGTAAAATTCATACCTTGAGCCTCATCACCAGAAAAAATGGAATAAAATAAAATAAACATTAAAAAATTAAAAATACTCTGCAAATTATTTATACTTTGGGTTTCTTATGTAACAGAAGATGCCATGTGGAAGCTTGTGTGTCTGGTTTATCTCACTTAACATAATGTTCTGAAGGTTAATCCATTTTCCCACCAGTGACTGAAATTTATCCTTCTTATAGTAGAGAAGTACTTCAATGTGTATAAATACCACATTTTAAAATCTGTTCATATATTTATGGGCAGATAAGCTGCTTCCAAGATTTAGTTATAAACATGGATATGCATGCATCATTATATTATGATCTCTTTAACTCTTTCAGCAGATGCACAGAAAAGGCATAGCTGCATTTATTTTTTCATTTATTGAGTTTATTGGTACATTTTAGATATAAATTATTATCACATTCAACATTGAAAATTTGTACCTGTAAATGATAGATATATCTTGATTCTCATTTTTCCCTTTTCCCCTGTGCTTCTTACCATGTCCCGCCCCCTCTATACATAAGCTTCGTTTCCATTTTTTTCTTTTTGCCATCAAATTTTTTCTTTTCCTTCTTTACTTTTTTCTGCTCCTTCTTTTCTTTTTCACTTTGAATATTTTCTAGAATGTATAATAGCTGGACTGAATGGAATTTCTAGTTTTAGTTTTTTAGGAACTGCCATACTGATTTCCAGAGTACTTTTACTAGTTAACATCTCCACCAACAATGTGTAAGGGTGTCATGCACACTGCTATCCAAACCTCACCAACATTTGTTATTGTTTGATTTCTTTTTTTAAATTGAATTCTTTATTGTTACATTTTATATACAGCTCACAATCACACTCAACACTGGGGAATTTGTACCAGTAAATAACACAAGTTAATTCTAATTTTTAATGCATATCCTTACCCATTCCATAACCCCCCCTGCTATATACGTATGCTTTCTTTTTCTTTCCAAATCATAATTATTCTTTCCCCTCATTACTTTCCCCTACCACATTCCCTTTGAATATTTCCTATTTCACAAAACCTATCATACATTCTAGAACTCATTTACATCTACAGGTTCTCATACCAGAGAAAAGGTATGGTATTTACATATCTGTGATCTATTTATTTCACTTATTAGTGTGTCCTCAAGGTGTATTCATTTAACATAAATGAATGAAATGTGTCATTCTTTATGGAAGAGTAATAGTCCATTTTATATATTAAAAAAAAAGCACATCTTCTTTATCCAGTCTCCAGTTGATGGGCATCTGGGTTGTTTCCAAGATTGGCCTATCACAAACTGAGCTTCAATGAACATGGGTGTACATATGAATTTACAACATGAATCTTTGAATTCCTTTGGGTATATTCCTAGCAGGGGAATAGCAGGGTCAAATGGGACCTCTAATCATAGTTTTCTGAGGAATCTTCACTCTGATCTCCACAATGCTTGTACAAGTCTACAATCCCGCCAACAATGGAGAAGGGTTCCTTTCTCCCCACAGCCTCACTAGCATTTATTGCTGGTTGATTTCACAATAGCAGCCATTTTTTGTGGAGTGAGATGGAATCTCTGTTGTTTTCATCGGCAACTCTCAAATGACCAGTGATATTGGACATTTCTTCATATTCTTCTAGGCTGCTTTGACTTCTGCCTCTGAGAAGTGTTTGTTCATTTCAGATGCCCATTTTTGAATTGGATCTTTAAACTTGGGGGGACTGATTTGTATGAGTACTTTATATATTCTAGATAGTAGCCCTTTTTCTGACAAACAGCTAGTAAAGATTTTTTTTTTCCTCATGATGTTTGTTGTCTTTTTAGCTGTGCAACTGGCTTATTTGCTGTGCAAAAGCTTTTTAGGAGGATGAGATCCCATTTGTTGATTCTTTCTGCTAGTTCTCCTGCTACAGAGGTTTTGTTCATAAAGTCTCTGCCTAAGCCAATGTTTCCAAGAGTTCTACCTAACCTGTTTTGCAGCAGGTTTGTTGTTTCTGTTTAAGTCTCTAAACCATTGTGATTTGATTTCTTAATTCTAGCCTTTCTTTCTGTAGTAAAGTGGAATCACAGTGTTTTAAAATTTGCATTTCTTTGATGGTTAGAGATATTGAACATTTTTCATATTACTTATGGGCTATTCATACTTCTGAGAAGGATGTATTTATTTCAGTTTCCCTCTTCTTTGATTAGGTCTTTTATTTTGGGGAGTCTGACTGAGTTCTTCATATATTTTAGATGTTATTCCTCTGTCATCAGAATAGCTGGCAAAGCTGTGGGCTGTCTCTTCATTTGTTGACTGTTTCCTTTGCTAGGCAGAAGTTTTTATTTGATAAAATACCATTTGTTGAATTTTGGTATTCTTGTCTTAATTTTTTTTTTGTTTTTTGTTTTCTTTGGAGACAGGGTCTCACTTTGTAGCTCAGGCTGCCCCTGAGCTCACTATGTAGCCCAGGCAAGCCTCAAATTCAGCAATCCTTCCACCTCTGCCTCCTGAGTTCTGGGATTACAGGCATGAGCCACCACATCTGGCATTGTGGAATGTGGTACTGATTGCTGGTGGGCATGAGTCATCATGCCCAGTGTTGTTGTATGTGGCACTGAGAGTCCAACTCGGGACTTTATGCTTTCCAGTCAGATGCCGGAACTGCTGAGCTAAATCCCTGGCCGTGTGTGTGTGTGTGTGTGTGTGTGTGTGTGTTGTTTCCTCCTTTAGCTAAAGCATCTGTGTACATGATCTTTATCCAATTATGTAAATAGCAGTGATTTCAGGGTTGGAAATGGCTGTGTAGGAAGTACTGATTATAAAAGTACAGTATAAAATGAGACCTGGCAACTATAGAAGTTTGAAAGGATAACAATTGACTACTTTGTGGTGGAAAGTTGCTAAGATTCTGTTACACAGGTATGGTTTAGTCCCTCAGACAAGATGGGGTTTCTAAGTCTATTCTTAGCATTTGTCTTCTGCCTGGGAGGGATTTTACAAGATTGCCATTTATATCCCCTGTTTTAGAAATAAGATATTAGTACTTCATGTTCTAAAAATATCTTCCAGAAGAGGAATCTCTCCAGGTACAGGAACTACTTAAGTATAAATAGTAGATGTATTCATCCCTAGCCAAGTATGTGGATTTTGGATAAAATGTCACCAAGTGTCTATTAAAAGTTCTTTATAGTAGATTCATGACATGTAATTTCTATTATACCATTTTATAAATAGTTGGGGAGGAGAAAATGACTCAGTATCCATGTGGTACCTTTCCAAGGAAAGTACATTTTTTCTTGTAAGCTTTTAAATTATATTTGACTAGAAGAAAATAAACCAAAAATTACTCCAGGATGGTTTCTGTAGGCATACAGATTTCCTTGAAGACAGAGAGTATACTTCGTTTTGATAAAGAATGAAGAAAATTGAATTTGAGCTCAGCTGGATAGTTACTTTCAAAATATTTCAGAATCACACTTTTATAAATGCTTGGCACTGCTTTACTGCAGGAGTCAGATAAGATATAGAGACATACTGTATTAATAAAATCTTTTTCTTCTGGGCTGGAGCTTTAGCTCAGTGGTTCCAGCGCCTGCCTTGCAAGTGCAAGACCCTGAGTTCGATTCCAGGTAACCACATACAATGCTGGGCGTGGTGACTCACGCCCACCAGCAATCAATACCACATACCACAGTGCTGGGCGTGGTGGCTCACGCCTGTAATCCCAGCACTTGGGAGGCAGAGGCAGGAGGATTGCTGTGTTCCGGCTTGCCTGGGCTACTTAGTGAGCTGAGGGCCAGCTTGAACTACAAAGCGAGACCCTGTCTCAAAAAAAAAAAAAAATCTTTTTCTTCTTTCTCAGAAAACTCCATGTAACATATTGAAAAATGGTCATAGAGTTGGACAGGGGGGAATAAGAAGTCAAAAAAAGAATCAGAAAGTGTTGTGCACCTGTACGAACTGTACAGAAGGAAACACTGTAAACCCTTACAAACCAAAAAGGAAGAGAATCAAGATATGGATGAAGGGGAGTTAGGGAAAGGAAAGGAGGTGATAAAAGGAATTCAGAAGTGTTATATGCATGTATCAATTTCCTACAAGGGATGTAAACATTGCATATTCCACAAATGCACTAATAAACTAAAAATAAATATGAAGGGAAAATAAGATATCTATTTTGCAAGGTTCCATACATATAAGATAATAAATACAGAAGAAACTATCTTTATATTAAGAACTGACAAATATTGGGTAGTAACTATGAACAAATATTATGGGAATGTAATGATAAATCTCGTACTTGAACTTTAAGCACATGAATTTCTAGATACTGAAGATAAGATCCTGATACTTGAGGAAACATTGTGGTAGATAATGATGAAACAAAAACATTCTCCTTTCCCAATTATGAGAAGTTACTGCTATAAATTTTCCTTTTAGGACTGACTTCATTATGTATCATAGGTTTTGGCATGTTGTATATGCATTGTCATTTAATTGTTTATTCTGTTTAATGTCTTTAATTTCATCTGAACTATTGATTTTTCAAAGGGTGTTATTTAATTTCTGTGTGTTTATACATTTTGTTTTTTATTTTGCTGTTGATTTCCAATTTCCTTGCATTATGATTAGATAATATGCATCAGATAATTTCATTTCCTTTATTAATATAGGCATATTTTATGGGCTATTATGTGATCTCTTTTGGAGAACATGCCATATACATCTAAGAAGAATATCTATTCTGATGTTGGGGGAATGAGACATTCTGTAGATGCAAAAATCCTCAATAAGGGCCAAGATTTAGCTCAGTGGTTCTGCCGCCTGCCTAGCAAGTGCAAGGTCCTGAGTTCAATCCAAGTAACCACATACAATATCGGGCATGGTGACTCATGCCCACCAGCAATCAGTACTACATTTGCACATACCACAATGCCGGGCATGGTGGCTCATGTCTGTAATCCCAGCACTCGGGAGGCAGAGGCAGGAGGATTGCTGAGTTTAAGGCTTGCCTGGGCTACATAGTGAGCTTAGCACCAGCCTGAATTGCAAAGCAAGGATCTGTCTCAACAAACAAACAAACAAAGAAACAAACAAATCCTCAATAAGTTACTGGCAAACATAATGCAGCAAATCACCATGACCAGGTAGAATTCATACTAGGGATTCAGGATGGCTCAACATATGCCCAAATATTTAATGCAATCCTAATCAAAATATCACTATCATACCTCACAGAAATAAAGAAATAATCACTAAAGTTAATTTGGAATCAGAAGAGACCTAGAATATTCAAAGCAATTCTGGGGACCAAAGGTAAGGCAGGGAACATCATAATCTCTGAGTTGAAATTATACCACAGAACTTCTGTGATAGAAACAGCATATACTGCCAGACAAATAAACACACAACAACAGCAAAATCCCCAAACCAAAGATGAAAGAGGCAGAAAGAATCTTAAATACACTCAGCCTTATTGTCTTTGACAAATGGGCCAAGTAAGTTCACTGTAAGGAAAATAGCCTCTTTAATAAATTTTACTGCAAAAAAAAAAGGCTTTCTACATGCTGAAGAGTAAAACTAGATCTATGTCTCTCAAAATGGACTAAGTAGAAATAATAATGGATCAAAGATCTAAGTGTTAAAACAGAAATACTAAATCTGCTGGAAGAGGGAATTAGCAGAATATTTGAAGATACAAGAGAAGGAAAAGATTTCATGACCAAAACCCAGACAGTACAAGAAATACTACAAAGATTCAACAACTGGGACCTCATCTTATTAAACATCTTTTGTACAGGAAGAGAAATCACCAGCAGTGTGGAAAGATAACCCACAGAGTGAGAAAAAAAATTTAGCTTGTGGTTCCTCAGACAAAGGACTAATGTGTAGAATATATAAAGAATTTTTAAAAAATACCCAAATTTAAAGACCCAATCCAGAAATTCACATATAAGTTGAATACACACTACTTGGATGCAGAAATATAAGAAGCAAATAAATATATGAAAAAATGTTTAACATCATTGGTCGTTCAAGTGATGCAAATTAAAACTCCAGAAGTGCTGATTGTCACCAAGAAATTAACCAACAACAAATAATGATGAGGCTGTGGGGAAAAATGAACCCTTCTCCACTGTTGGTGGGAGTGTAAACTGCTGTGCCACTGCTGTGAAAATCAGAGTGGATATTCCTGAGAAAACTAGGTTTAGAGATCCCATTTGACCCAGTTATTCTCTTTTTGGGTAACTTCCCAAAAGAATTAAAAAGCATCATATCACAGTGATATATATGCACTCATGTTTATAGCAGCACAGTTTGTAATAGCTAAGCCTTGGAAGCAACCCAACTGTGCATCAACTGATGAATGACTAAAAATATTTTTAAAAAATATATAATGGATTATTCTCAGAAGGATAAACCTGAGATATTTCTGGATATACCTAGAGAACATATTCTTATGTGAAATAAACACACAGGTAAGTATCACATGGTGTGTCTGGTGAGAAACTAAATGTGTACATAAGGACCAGAAAGAATAGTAAATATAGTGAAATGGAAAGAAATTATTCAAAATTATCCAGAATGTGAGATACTTTGTCACTACTTAAAATGTTGCATACCAAAAACATATTATTAGGAAATGAGCTGAGAGATTAGCAAATGAAAATATATTAAGATCATGACACATAGTATATCATGGCTATTCTCTTAATTTTGTTGTTAATTTTTTTTCACAGAATGTCGTAAAATTTAAAAAAAAATTAAATGTGTCTTACTGAGAACTGAACATAATAGGCACCTAATATATATTACATTCTTTTATTTTTCTCCTTTTATAAATGCTACATTATTTAAAGGAAGCTTTTCTTTAGAAGGCAGGATTCCAGCTGTGCTGCACCACTGTAAAGTGTTCATATAATTCAAGAAGAAAAAAAAGAAATGAAATTGCTACAATTGGAAAAATAAAGGAGTGAGATAATAAATAGACATAATTCGTGTTTATAAAATGGTCACAAATACTTTTACATATGTTGTAATTTTTATTTCATTTTCAGAATGATTAGGGTTCTGTTGAAGACTTGTGGTAAAGCAAATATAAATTAAAATATTGTAATAAACTAGTGCCCACTTTTTAATCTGATTCATGTTTTAGGGATGACTACAATCTCCTATACATCCTGCATTGAAGTAGAATCTTTTTGAACTTACATTTGTAATATGTGTACAAATATATCTTCAATTCTTACAGTAGTTTGTTAATAATTAATTTCCTGATGCTCTTACTAGATTTATTAGCATTGCTTAGAGAAGCCCCTGTTCATCTAACTTTGTATTTTGCCAGTGTTCACTTTTATGATGTTCTTGATTTAATAGGATAGTTTATTTTTAGAAGCAAGATAATTTAAAAAATTGTAGTTAGTGGTTCAAAAAATAATAACCTGTTCCCTTAGCATATTAAAATCAACTTCATAAATTGCTATGTAAATCGACACTCACACACTAGAGTTTTTTGTTTTTTAGTTTTTCTTGAGGCAGGATCTTGCTTTGTAGTTCAGGCTGGCCTTGAACTATGTAGTCCAAGAAAACCTCAAACTCAGCAATTCTCCTGCCTCTGTCTCTTGTGTGCTGGAATTACAGGCGTGAGCCACCATGCCCAGCACTGTGGTATGTGGTACTGACTGTTGGTGGGTGTCAGTCACCACACCCGATAATGTAGGTGGTTTCTGGGGATTGAACTCAGGATTTTGCAATTGGAACCACTGAGCTAAATCTCTGGGTCTTACATTAGGCTTTTATTTGGACTGTGTTCTATGGACTTCAGTATTCCAAGATATGTAGGACAGCTCCTATTTCATATTGAACAAGATGCACAATTTTTTTGCCAATCTACCAACTTATTGTTTCAGTTACTGTTTCATAGGAGCTGGCTTTGGCTTTGATATGTGTTTTGGTACTGCATTTCCATTTGTAGGAGCCCACTGAATTCCAGAAAACACTGGGAGTAGAATTGTATAGAATTTTTTGTTTGTTTGTTTCAGAGTGTAAAACTTCTCTAGAAAAGGAAGAGATCAGTTTAGATGTAATAAGAGTGGAAATTTTCATAAAAAGGATGATTTAGGCTGACTGCTAAAATCTCAGTTATAGTATGATAGTCAAGAATGTGACTTAAATAAGTAGGAAGAGTAGGAAACTATGAAATACCAGAACTGTGGAGTTTATTGTGATCTGAGTTCACATTCACATAGACAAAACAAAACTTTTCTGGGAACTTCATGTGGTTTTGAGGTTTGTGGACCTACCTTGTCTTAAAATGAGTCACATTTGAGTAGGAGGAAAGAGGAGTTAACTTTTAAGATTGAAGACCACAATAAGCAAAGGTAAAGAAAAACAATACCTAGTGATTTGAGGGAAGTTTGGCTTTAGGGAAATCATAATAAGTGAAGAGTGATTTTCTCCATGTAACATTTCTTTATGTCTCTATACATTTTTTTTTTTTTTTTGAGACAGGGTCTCGCTTTGTAGTTCAGGCTGGCCCTGAGCTCACTATGTAGCCCAGGCAAGCCGCCGCGAACTCAGCAATCCTTTTGTCTCTGCCTCCCGAGTGCTGGGATGACAGGCGTGAGCCACCATGCCCGGCATTATATGTGGTTTCCGGGGATCGAACTCAGGACCTTGCACTTGCGAGACAGGCGCCGGAACCACTGAGCTAACCCTCTGGCCCGTCTCTATAGATTTTTGTTTATTGTAACTGGGAAAGGATGCTTCAAGTTCAAGCCCAGCCTGGGAAACTTAATGACTTAGTGAGACTGTTTCAAAATATAAAATAAGAAAAAAAACACAGTATGCATGAAGGACCTTGCTTCAATCTCCAGTGTCAGGAAAATAGAAAGAAAAGAAAAGAAAATAACAGTGAGAAAGTGGTTAAGATAATAAGCTATGAGGTGACTGGAGTCAAGATTCTGTTGGAGTTGGCAGAGATTATGAAGAGACAATTTGGAGGTGTGTGTTGAAGGAATGACAATAATAGTAAAATATATAGTTCTGTGTTTAAGTACTATGCTAAACCCTCTAATGTATTATCTTACTTAAACCTCAGAACATTTTTATTACTTCTTATTAGACACTAATAATACCTTATGGATGAGAAAAAATAGGTACCAAGATTGTAAGGGTCATTAGTATTATTCAGTAAGTAGTGGGTCAGAGTATTTGAGACAGGTTCATCTACATAATGAACCTAGATCTAGATCTACAAGTAGATCTATGTGAGGAACCTGGGGTTTAGGTGATTTCTAAAATGATCTCATCAGAGATAGAATTAGTTGAGTAGGAAAGAGGGATGCAAGTAGATCTTCCAGATTGGAGATGATCATGCTCTGGGCTAGTGAACCATCTGTTGAGAGGGTCTGTAAAAGCTGAATCAGAATAGACAGAATGTTTAAGGTAAATTGGCCCATGATTCTGAATCTATTTGGGTTTTTGAGCAGATTTATTTAACATTTTTTAAAATTGAATTCTTTATTGGTACAATTTATATACATCTCACAATCACATATAACATTGGGGAATTTATACTAGTATATGACACAAGTTAATTCTCACTTTTACCCATATCCCTATCCACCCACACCTCCCCACCCCCCTTATACATATTCTTTTATTTTCTTTCTGTATCATATTTATTGCTTCCCCTCATTACATTCCCACAGCAAATTTCCTATGGAAAATTCCCACTCTATAAAAGCTGTCATACTTTCTAGAGCTCATTTGCATCTACAGGTGTTCATGTCAAAGAGAAGATCCGGAATTTGCCTATCTGTGATCTATTGATTTCACTTATTACTATATCTTCCAGGTGTCTCCATTTGTGCCTAAATGGATCGATCTTGCCATTCTTTATGGCAGAGTAATACTCCATTTTTATAAAAAAACACATCTTTATCCACTCTCCTGTTGATGGGAATTTGGGTTGTTTCCAAGATTGAGCTATCACGAACTGAGCTGCTATGAACAAGGGTGTACATCTGTCTTTCCAATGTGAGTTTTTAAATTCTTCTGGGTATATTCCTAGCAGGGGGATAGCAGGATCAAATGGGACCCCCTAGTCCTAGTTTTCTGAGAAATCTCTACACAGATCTCCACAATGGTTGCACAAGTCTGCAATCCCACTAACAGTGGAGAAGGGTTCCTTTCTCCCCACAGCCTCGCCAGCATTCATTCTTGGTTGATTTTATGATAGCAGCCATTCTTTGTGGAGTGAGATGAAATTTCAGTGTTGTTTTCATTTGCATCTCTCGAATGACCAGTGATGTTGAACATTTCTTCATATGTTTCTTGGCTGCCTTGACTTCTGCCTCTGAGAAGTGTCTGTTCATTTCAGATGCCCATTTTTGAATTGGGTCTTTAAACTTGGGGAGGCTGATCTCATATACATTATGAGTTTAGTTTTGTGCATGGTGAAAGAGATAGGTCTAGCTTTAGCTTTTGGCAGGCTAAAGCCCAGTTTTTCCAGCAACATTTGTTAAATAGGCTGTCTTTCTTCCATTGGGGATGTTTGCCTCCTTTGTCAAAGATAAGGTGGCTTGGTGTATCTGGAGTTGTTTCTGGGTCTTCTAATCTATTTCACTGGTCCTCGGGTCTGTTACTTTGCCAGTACCATGCAGTTTTTATCACAGTGGCTTTTATAGTAGAGTTTTTAAATTGGGGGTTGTAATACCCCCTGCCATGTCGTGGTTGCTTAGAATTGCTTTTGCTATTCTAGGTTTCTTGTGTTTCCAGATGAATTTTTGTATTATTTTCTCTAACTCTGTGAAGTATACTGTTGGAATTTTAATTGGAATTGCATTGAATCTATATAGTAGTTGTGGGAGTATAGCCATTTTGTCGATGTTGGTTCTCCCGACCTAGGAACAAGGGATATCTTTCCACTTTCTGGTTTCCTTTTCTATCTCAGTTTTCAGAGTCCTATAGTTTTTCAGAGTAGAGGTCTTTCACTTCCTTTGATAGGTTGATTCCTAGATATTTCATTTTTCTGGGTGCTACTGTGAAAGGGATTGACTCCCCAATTTCTCTTTCAGTGAGTCTGTTGTTTGTGTAGACAAAGGCTGTTGACTTTTGAGCATTGAGCCTGTATCCAGCAACACTACCAAATTTGGTAATTAAGTCTAGCAGTCTTTTGGTTGAGTTTTTAGGATCCTCTAGATAGAGTATCATATCATCAGCAAATAATGACAGTTTAACTTCTTCCTTTCCTATCTTTATTCCTTTTATATCTTTGTCCTGCCTGATTGCTATGGCTAATGTTTCCAGTACTATATTGAACGAGAGTGGTGACAGCAGGCATCCTTGTCTTGTTCCTGACCTTAGTGTAAAAGGTTTCATTTTTTGCCCATTGAGTATGATGCTGGCTGTTGGTTTCTCATGAATAGCTTGTATTAAATTGAGATAAAGTCCATCAATTCCAATTCTCTGTAGGGTTTTGATCATAAATGGGTGTTGGATTTTGTCAAATGCTTTTTCTGTGTCTATTGAGATAATCATATGGTTTTTGTCCTTTAGTCTGTTAATATAGTGTATTACATTGATTGATTTATGTATGTTGAACCAGCCTTGCATCCCTGGGATAAATCCGACTTGATCAGGGTGTATGATTTTCTTGATAACTCTCTGTATTCTGTTTGCCAATATTTTATTGAGGATTTTTGTGTCAGTGTTCATTAAAGAGATTGGCCTGTAGTTTTCTTTTTTGGTGGGATCTTTCCCTGCCTTTGGAATCAAGGTGATGGTTGCTTCAAGAATGATTTGGAGAGTACTGCTTCCCTTTCAATTTCATTAGAGATTGAGAAGTACTGGTATTAACTCTTCTTTAAAAGTTTTGTAGAATTCAGCAGTGAAGCCATCAGGATCAGGGCTTTTCTTTGTTGGTAGGTTTTTTATTACATTTTCAATTTTCCAGATTGATATCGGGTTGTTTAACATTATTATATCCTCTTCATTCAGTTTTGGAAGTTCATATGTGTCTAGGAATCTATCCATTTCTTCTAGATTTTCTATCTTCTTGGAGTATAGATTTTCAAAGTAAGTGTTTATGATCCTTTGGACTTCCTCTGGGTCTGTGCTGATTTCCCCATTTTCATTCGTTATAGCATGGATTTGAGCCTTTTCCTTCCTTTGTTTGATAAGGTTGGCCAAGGGTCTGTCGATCTTATTTATTCTTTCAAAGAACGAACTCTTTGATTCATTGATTCTTTGTATTGTTCTCTTTGTCTCTATTGCATTAATTTCTGCTCTGATCCTTATAATTTCCTCTCTAATATGTGCTTTGGGTTTGTTTTGCTCCTCTTTTTCTAGTTGTCTGTGGTTCATCATTAGATTGTTTATTGCAATTTGCTCTGTTTTCCAAGTGTATGCATTCACTGGTATGAATTTCCCTCGCAGAACTGCTTTCATTGTGTCCCATAGATTCCTGTATGTTGTGCTGGGGTTGTTGTTTAGTTGTAGGAACTGTTTAATTTCTTCTTTAATTTCTTTTGTGGCCCATTGGTTGGTCAACAGAGTGTTGTTCAATTTCCATGTGTTTGAGAGGATCTTGGAATTTCTTCTGCTATTCAGCTCCAGTTTCAAGGCACTATGGTCTGATAGTATGCAGGGGATAACTTTGATTCCTTTGCATCTATTTAAGCTTGTTCTATGGACTAGAATGTGATCTATTTTGGAGAATGATCCATGAGCAGCTGAGAAGAAGTTATATTCTCGCTTTGAAGGGTGAAAAATTCTGTAGGCATCTAATAAGTCTATTTGCTCCAAAGTTTGATTTAGCTCAAGTATTTCCTTATTGATTCTTTGTCCAGTTGATCTGTCAATTTGTGGCAATGGAGTATTAAAATCCCCTACGACTATTGTATTCATGGATAGCTGGCTTTTCATGTCCAGTAATGTTTGTTTTATATAGTTGGGTGCATTAGAGTTCGGTGCATAAATATATATGATGTACTTGAGACATTTATACTTACATGTATAAACCTTAAGGCCATACTCATAAGTGAAATAAATATGACACACATGTAACTATTGTATTATTTTCTAGTGTGACAAACTGAAGGTGTAAATAAGGCCCAAACTGTATAATAGGCATTGTGAAATAGGAAGAACATCTTCAAAAGGAAAGCAGAACCATTTGATCCAGCTGTTCTCCTTCTAGATACTCTAACTTCTTAAAAGTGTTAAAGTCTTACTGTGGTGATACAGACATACTGTGTTTATAGCTGTACAATCTATAATAGCTGAATCTTGGAAACAGCCCATATGTTCATCAGCAGATGAATAGATGAAGAAAGTATGGAATTCTACTTTGCCATAAAGATGGATAAACTTGAGACATGTTTAGGTAAATGTTAGGTAAAGTAGGATACATTTGGACATGTTTAGGTAAATGTTAGGTAAACAATGATAAACTTGAGATCATAATATTAAACGAAGTGAATCACATAAGTATTTCATTATTTCTCTTCTTTGAGAACCCCAAGTATAAATAAGGAGAAAAATGGAAGATAGATTAAAAAATAGGTAGAATGTTTTCAGATGGGAAGTGGAATAAGACATGAGATGGGGGGGCAAAGAAGTTTAAAAAAGGAAACATAGCATTTCTCAGTGATGAGTGGAAGAACAGTTGGAGAGAGTGAATTAAGGTGTGTTATATATATGTACAATTCCCCCATGCTAAGTATGATCCTTATGTCTTGTCAACAGGTACTAATAAAAATAAATACATTTTAAAAACACGTAAAAATTAGGTCTTTGTGACTTTTTCCTTAGATTGCATAAATCAATAACTATATAGAATTTTCTGCCTTGGATAGTTTTAGGATTTTGGCTAAAGTTGTCAAGAAGTCATTTGAATGATATCACATTATTTTGAGATTTACAGTATTAAGAAAACAATTATCTGAGAGCCCTATTAGTGTCAGAGGTTGATCATGCTTGAGACTAAAGCAACAATTTTGGTCTTTAGCAAGATTCACTTGATTTATGCAAAAGTATAGATTTGGAGTTAGAAAGTCCTTAGATTTCAGTGTTGTTTGTTTCTCAGTTCCTTAAGTGAGTTTGTACAGGTCATTAATCTCTTTAAATCTCAAGTTTTCTCAAGGTTAAAATGAAGTTAATAATAACTTTGTTGTGCATTTACTGTGAAATTTACACAAGATAAGAAAAGCAAAATGTCCATCTGTTGTGTCATAACTAATAGCTTCTAGTTTTTTTTATCCTAGAAATGAAACCTCTGGATCTTATTTTTTGGTCTTTCTCCTCTCATAGAACAAGCATTTATGACACTTTTCACCAAATCTTTCAGCTAATACTAACATTCATTATGGCAAGTGTAGATGAAAACTGCCAAACTAAGACATAAAAACTATACTAGCACATACACTCCAATTTTAGACTTAGTTGGTTGGGATGTAACTTGCCTATGAATCACTGAGAAGCTGAGTGTTACAGCATAAAACAGACTATATTTACCTTAACTGTCTCTTATATTATTCTTACTCACAGTCTTGTGAGAAAGAACTCAGTGACAAGTGCTGCCTTGAACTCTAACAACTGTGCAGTAACACAGCAAAAAATACATTATTAATCAGAAGCACTAAAATGAGTTGTAGCCTTGTCAAAAAATCAAATTATCCTATAGATTTTCCCTTTTAAAGATAAATTTCAAACTAAATATGTTTATAGATTTTGGTTGTTCTTTTCTTGTATGGGAAAGTTTCTTTTCCTTATTAGGAATGGAAATCTTCTAGTAATATTTATCATTATGCACAATTCTTATTTGCCTTTTTTGCATTCTCTGCATTGTGATTATCTGTATTTCCTTCCTTCTGATATCTAAGCATATTGAAAGTTTGTGCCGAGTTTGATTTGTATTTACAGTATTAAGAACAATTATCTAAGAGCCCTATTAGTGTCAGAGGTTGATCATGTTGAGACTAAAGCAACAATTTTGGTCTTTAGCAAGATTCACTTGATTTATGCAAAAGTATGGATTTGGAGTTAGAAAGTCCTTAGATTTCAGTGTTGTTTGTTTCTCAGTTCCTTAAGTGAGTTTGTACAAGTCATTAATCTCTTTAAATCTCAAGTTTTCTCAAGGTTAAAATGAAGTTAATAATAACTGTTGTACATTTACTGTGAAATTTACACAAGATAAGAAAAGCGTACTATCTCTGACTAGCCCAGTGCTTCACATATATTAAGAATTTGATAAAGTGCTAATGAAGTGATGAATAAATTTAAGCTTAATAAATTGATAATAATAAATGATCTATGAATCCTTTTGATCTGTGAAGCTGCTATTTCCCTGTTTACTCTTTCTTCTGTTTCTCCTTACATGCTTCATTTTTTTCTTTTTGGATCTTAACTTTTGCTTTCATCTATTTTTATTGTCATCAGCTATTACTTTTTAAAACCATATCCTCTTTTTTTAGTAACTGTCACTTTAGTATCATATTTCCCTGCCAGGTATTCTTTTCTGGACTTTCATTTATGCAGCATCTGGGCTTTGTGGGCTTCAGTTTCATCACTCAATCACTTGATGTAGCGATTTTGGATGTAGCATCCAAAGTTCTGCTTGTGGGGTTTCACTAATTTGGCCCTCTGTATGTTAGAGATAAAGATGCATTCTTAGTAGGGTGACTTTGAGTAAAATAATATACAGTACATTGATATTGTTCATGAGCTGGAAAGACTCCATTGATTGCTGAAGGCATTCTGTCCATAAACTTAAAGTTTTGTCTTTCTGTATGAAAATGCTTGTTTTTACATAGATAGATTATCTAAGCCCAAAGCGGCTGGTTTCTCATTTTAAACCAGACTACAGGACAAAAGCGATAGATACCAATACTGGGTAGTGTCTTTACAAAGTGGCCAGTGCTGTTACATATATGACCAGAAAGATAAAAACCATCTTACATGTGAAAAATGCTCCTGCTAAAATTAAATTAATTGCCTTGATTGCCTGAACCATTTTCTCTAAACTCTTTGATTATACATTGTAAATACTTTTCAGTGCTTTCTATCTTCGCTTTTGATGTTTCTAACGATGTTTCTTGTAATTTGAAAATATGTGTTCTTCCAGGGTCTCAAATTGAAGATGCAGCAATTTGGTACTAAATGACCATGGCTCTGGCCCTGGTGCTCGATATTCTCTATTCTTTATCCAAATCAGCATTGACATGTTGGGATATTGCCTGGTGAAGATCATGGCTTGTAATTCTTTTTTATTTTAAAAATAAATTTTATTGAAACTTTAGCACACTTATTATAGGGAATTTGTACCTTTACATAATATCTTAATTTTTCCTTTATTCCTCATTCCACCTCCTTTCTTTCTTTCTTTCTTTCTTTCTTTCTTTCTTTCTTTCTTTCTTTCTTTCTTTCTTTCTTTCTTT
>PVIC010033636.1:0-20048 GCA_004025085.1 Thryonomys swinderianus | reverse complement strand
GCATGAGTCACCATGCCCAGTATTGTATGTGGTTACCGGGATTGAACTCAGGACCTTGCGCTTTGCGAGGCAGGCACTGGAACCACTGAGCTAAATCTCCAGTCCTTGTCTTTTTTTTTTTTTGAGACAGGGTCTCGCTTTTGTAGTTCAGGCTGGCCCTGAGCTCACTGTGGAGCCCAGGCAAGCCTCGAACTCAGCAATCCTCCTGTCTCTGCCTCCCGAGTGCTGGGATTACAGGCGTGAGCCACCACACCCGGCTTTGTCTTTTATTTGAGGCTTCTACCACCAGCCCTGGGTGAGTTTACCATACACTGTCTGGAGCCTCAAAAAGAAAAAAAAATTAATTAAAAAAAAATGAGGAGGAGGAAGCATTTTTAAAATGTTCTTTTTAAAGCAGCTCCAAGTGGCAGCCATTGTGTTGCTGAGCTCCGTGCCGGGCCTGCCCCTGGGCCCGCTGGTATTTTTGCCTCTCTCCCTGGGCTCCCAGACGTGGTTCTGGCGGGAAATGTTCCACCCCCAAGTTTATTTTGAGCAGCCCCTGCTGAGGTGGCGCCTGCAGAGAGAGGTGGGTCAGGGCTGTGGAGGGAGAGAAGGGGGAGCAGGAGGAGGAGGTCAGTGAACCTGTGTCTTGCCTGGGCACACCCTGCACCCCGCACTGGCCCGTGGGGGCCTCTCTGTACCACTCTTGTGCAGGACAAGGGTGAGGCCCTGGCAGATCTGCTCCGTCTCCCTGGCCACAGAAGCTCACCAGGGTCTGTAGGACAGTCACTCTGCCCAGGACACCCGGGCCGTCCCTGGAACTCACTGCCGGCCCACGCTCCTCGGCCCTGTAGCTGCTGCTCCTTGCAGGAACCGGGTGGAAGGAAGTGATGGGGGAAGGAGTGGAGTGTCAGACAGGCAGGGCCCGTTTGCATCTCGGGAGGTTGGAGCTGGTGCTCATGTCTGGAGCAGGGCGCCGTGTGGCTGGCGTGAGGGTCGGCTCAGCCTGGGCAGCAGATTCTTTCATTAACACCTGCCGTTGAAGTGTCACAGCTCTGCCTTGTGTGCAGCCCTGGGGGCTGGGCAAGGTGGCCAGACAGGGAAACTGAGGCTCTGCAAGCTGGGATGGGTTACCCAGGTGAGCAGTTGGCAGAGCCAGGCCCCAAAATGCTGGAGCAGCTATGGATAGTTGCTTGGAGGTTGAGGAATAGGTCAGGATGACTCTGCTCGCTAGGCAGTCTGTGCCTCAACTTCCCCCCTCCCAGAGCACCCCTGCCAGGCTCATGGCTCTTCACTGGCTGGGCAAGGTCAGCTGCGGCCTCACCTGGAATCAGAGGGTGGCCAAGGTGGTGGACAGGAGACAGAGGGCTGGTCCGAGTAGGGAGCAGGGCAGGAAGCAGGGAGCTGCCCTGCCAAGGTCTGAGCCAGGCCAGCATGTGGCTATCGTTCCCAGCACTCAGACGGCTGCACTCTGCATGAGGAGGGGCCTGAAGCCCGCTGTAGGCTCCTTTCCCGGGGTGAGGTCACTACTGACCCAGGTCTAGGGTGACTCTTGAAGAGCAGGACAGGGTGGCTGAGTGGTGGACAGGCCCGCATTGGGCGCCCAAGGGAGAATGGCCAACAGGAGGTGGCCGCCCTGGGGCTGGGTCCTGAAGGACGACAATGAGTTTCTCAGTGAGACATAGGTGAGTACCGGGACAGGAGTGTCAAGACCTGCCCTCCCGAAGGTCCCAAGCGCAGGGGCCAGCATGGCTTTTCCTGCACCTTGGGCCTTGACGTTGTCTTTATCCTTAGGCCAGTGGGGGCCATGGGGCGCTTGATAGCAGGGGAGCGAGCTGGACGGCTGCCGTGCTGGCAAAGTGGGCATCTGGAGGGGCCGTGAGAATGGGGCTGGGGCTGCAGGAGACCTGGGCCGGGGATCCGGGCCTGCTGCAGCTTGGCCATGGCCTAGGGTCCCAGCGGCCACGTCTCTTCCCTGTCTGTAAAATGGGAACAAGACAGGGTTGTTGGAGGCAGGTAGTGGGCTCAGCTGGAGGGGGCCCTGGTCCAGCTTCAGTGCCCTGCTCAGCCTTACCTCGCTCCTGTAGAGTGGCCAGCAGCCTTACCTCATCCCCCGGGGGCCCCCGAGCTGGCCTCAGGCAGGGGCACTGGCACTACCCCTCTGCTTTCCCGCCTTGGGCTCAGTGTGGGTTTTCCACCCTTTGGCTCTTCACCGGCGGGTCTCTTACATCTCCAGGGCCCTGTCCACTGTCTGTCTCCTGCCTGGTTTTTGTGTCTCTCGATTTCTGCCCCTTACCGTGTCCGTTTGTCTTCTGAGGCTCCCTCTGTCCATCTCGCCCCACAGCTGGCTGTTTCTTGCCATGCCTCCTCCCCAGCCTGTCCCTGCTGTGTCTCCATTCATCTGTCTGTCTCTCCCCGGCCTGTCTTGCTCCCAGAAAAAATGCTCTCAGGAGTGATGGATGGTCCATTAGGAAAAGATTAACAGGTGTGCGCTGCCTGAAGAAACAGCTGTTGCAGGGGAGGCGGGAGGCGAGCGGGTGACCTTTCCGGAGAGCAGTGGCTCTGTGCCGATGGCTGATGGAGGAAGCGTGTGTGCCGCGCGTGTGGCGGAGAGCCAGGCGATCACCATCGCCGACTGCCAGCGTCCGCCGTTGTCGTCTGTGTGGACGTGGTTCGGGTGGACTGGGGAATCGGCAGCCCGGGGAGCCCTTCCCACGGAGGCCCCGCTCGGGGTCCTGCTCCCTTCCGGGAGTGCTTTGTGAGTCAAATGTAATTACAGATGGAAATGGGGCCTTCTCCTTTCATCCGGCTGGAGAGGAGCTGGCAGTTTTATTAGATTTCCCAGGCACTAGGTGGGAAGCTGGTGGTTGGGTTATTTTATTTTTTCTTCTCCTTTTAAACCACACGGAATCAGTCAGGCTCTGAGGTCCCCTGTCACTCTCTGGAGGGACTAGAGGTGCTGAGGGATAGCAGATGGCCCGCCACGGTCCCCTTCTCTCTTCCCTGACACTGGCTTTCTCCTGAGCTCTTAGGTCTCTGCTGAGACGTTCCCTCCTCCAGGAGTCCTCCGGGACCCGCTGCCACTGTCCCCCAAATCGCCCTCAGCCTCTCTGGGTGGCTCGCTAGTGTGGACTTTGCCATCCAAAGGTGAATTCTCCATTGTAGCTGCCAGTACCTGGCAGGTGGCCTGGAGATCTGTGGGAATTCCGCAGAAATGAATGAATGCATGGATGCCTGAGTCGGGGTGTAGTTCCGGGGCGGTGTCACGGGACAGCACTTCTAGCATGAGCCAGTGCCAAGCTCCTGTGCACTCTTTGCTGGGGCCCAGGGAGCTGCAGAGGGCCGAGCCCGGTGGGGTCTTGGCAAGGGCTGGGGATGGCCGTGGCCACGTGGCTACCCCAGATTGATGGATAAGCAAATACGGGTGCAGAGGTACGGGAAAGCGACTCGCCCAGGGTCACACAGCCGGTTAACACGCAAACCCGGCCTGGAGCCTCCTCTGCCCGGCGTGCCTGTCTCCAACACAGGGATCGCTTGGACAGAGGGGGCTCTGTGGCTAGACGGTGACTGGGTGGTCCTCTCTGAGTGCCGCCATGGCAGTGTTGTGCAGCAGGCTGTGCGTGGTGTCTGTTCTCCATTCCCGGGCCCGGTGGGAGGTGGCTGGGTGCCCAGCTTCCTTTCCAGATGTGTGGCCGACCAGGCCTAGGGGCCTCTCCCAGCCCTGAAGGGGGCAGAGATGAAGGCGCTGGAGGCAGAGTGAGCTCAGGGAGCCCCCGGACTTGCCAGGTCACGGACCCCATCCCCTCACAGCCAGAGGAGCTGACCAACATCCTGGAGATCTGCAACGTGGTGTTCACCAGCATGTTCGCCCTGGAGATGATCCTGAAGCTGGCCGCCTTCGGGCTGTTCGATTACCTGCGGAACCCATACAACATCTTCGACAGCATCATCGTCATCATCAGGTGCCTACGGCCGCTCCTGCTTGCGGCTGGGGGGGGGGGGGGTGAACGCCCTGACTCCAGCCAGGACTGACTTACGTGAGACGGGAGAAGGCGGAGGATGCAATTACATGGGAGTATAGTTATCCAAACCTTAAAAACTCCTAGTTTGGCAATATGTGGACTTCTATGCACATTAAGTAGCAAGATGTGACAGTGGGTCTGAAGTGACCATCATTCCAAAGGAAGGACGTGCACAAACATATTTCAGAATCTCTGTATCCACCACTTTAGGACAGGAAGGTATCAGTCACCCACGAAGTCAAGGTGTCCCTAACCCTCTGCGCTTTATTATTCAGATTCATGATCAAGAGAAATCTTATCTCTCATACAGAGGATGGCAGTTTTCCTGGGCTCCCTGAAGTTTTGCCTTCTTACGGGGGCTCTGTGGGTTCCGGTTGAGGCCCTGGTTTGGGGGTGCCACAGACCATCGTTCAATACATTCCTCGCTGGATGGGTGTTTGAATGAATGAGTGGTGCTTCTGTTTCTTTGTCTCCCCTTCCTCCCTTCCCTCCTGTCCCCTGCCCCTCCCCCTGCGCCCGCAGCATCTGGGAGATCGTGGGGCAGGCGGACGGGGGGCTGTCGGTGCTGCGCACCTTCCGGCTGCTGCGGGTGCTGAAGCTGGTGCGGTTCATGCCCGCACTGCGGCGCCAGCTCGTGGTGCTCATGAAGACCATGGACAACGTGGCCACCTTCTGCATGCTGCTCATGCTCTTCATCTTCATCTTCAGGTGAGCCCTGCCCCCGGGACCAGCCCCCTCCCTCCGGCGTGGCTGGCTGAGCCTCTCCAGGACAAAGCCACCCGGACGGAGAATCAAACCCTGGCACCAGTTCAGTATCTGTGCTCTGGGCAGGTCCTGCCCCTGCACCTCAGTGTTCAGCTCCGTAAAGTGGGACGAGTGCTGGCCCTGCCCCAGCCGACTGAGCAGGGGAAGGAAACAGGTGGGCGGGCAGAGCCTAGGGGGCGCGAGGCACTCAGCCGCCTCTGGCCCTCCTCCAGCATCCTTGGGATGCACATCTTCGGCTGCAAGTTCAGCCTCCGCACAGACACAGGAGACACAGTCCCCGACAGGAAGAACTTTGACTCCCTGCTGTGGGCCATTGTCACGGTGTTCCAGGTGAGTGGCAGTCACGTGTCCGTGTGTCTCAGGGGACCGGTCCCGAGCAGCGAGCCTGTTCCCCTCGACCCCCTCCCCATAGACAGAGGGGCTTGGGGGCCTGGCCTGTGCTGGGGATCCCAGGGACGACTGTGTCCCCTCCACAGATCCTCACCCAGGAGGACTGGAACGTCGTCCTCTACAACGGCATGGCCTCCACCTCCCCCTGGGCCTCCCTGTACTTCGTGGCTCTCATGACCTTCGGCAACTATGTGCTCTTCAACCTGCTGGTGGCCATCCTGGTGGAGGGTTTCCAGGCCGAGGTGACCGCAGCCCTGGGAGGAGTGTCCCCATAGGGCCTGCAAGACATGGGGCAGAGGAGGGGGGCCTGGCTGGGGTAGGACTGCAATTCTTGTATTCTTTTGGTGTGGGGGGGAATCCTTACAGTCAGGCAGATGAACCTCAGTTTCCCCATCTGTAAAATGGGAATGGAAACATCATCGAAGACTTCGGGCAGCAGTAAGGAAGGAAAGATGGGAAGGACTGATCTGACCTGTGTCCCAACATGGGCCCATCTCCCAGGGGGACGCCAACCGCTCCTACTCAGACGAGGACCAGAGCTCATCCAACTTGGAAGAGTTGGACAAACTCCAGGAGGGTCTGGACAGCAGTGGAGGTAAACAGGCCTCCACTGGTCAGCTGGGGACCAGGAACCTTCCCTAGAGAGCTGGGGGGTACAGGACAGAGCACATGGCTTCTCCCTCCAGCCCAGGCTCTGGGCCAGCTAATTCACTATGGCTGGTTGTTCTTGTCCACATGGAAACAAATGCTATATTTCGAAGAGGTCAAAGCATTCATGGACTTCCTGGATTCCAGTCACAGGCGTAGCAGAAGTCCACCTGCTTCCCTTCCCAGGAACCCCTATTCTCAAGCCTTGTTGATTAGGAGGTGGCCCAGGTTCTGGTTCTTCCAGGCCTCACTGGATAGCTTGGGACAAGCCTTTCTTACCCAGAGTCCTTTTCGGCAACCTGGGCAGAAGTCTCTGCCTCACTTCCTGTGGAGGGCATGGGAGTGAGGTGTCCTGCTGGCTGCGGTGGCAGGCTGTTCTGAACAAAAGATGCCAGAGGTTCTGTACACACAGGCAAAGAGCCCTGCAGGCAAGGTGGAGGGGAGCCGCCAGACATGGGGCGTCCCCGGATGACTTCCTGGTGCAGGAAGTCACTCCAGCAAAGCTCTCTGCCTCTGCTACGTCCACATCTGTTTCTCTGTCTCATGGCTTCCTTTGCTCTTGTTCTGTTTGTCTATCTGCTGTCTGTCCCTTGTCTCCACCTCACTCCTCCAGATCTCAAGCTCTGTCCAATCCCCATGACCCCCAATGGGCACTTGGACCCCAGTCTCCCACTGGGTGGGCATCTGAGCCCCGCCGGGGCTGCAGACCCTGCCGCCCGCCTCTCCCTGCAGCCAGATCCCATGCTGGTGGCCCTGGACTCCCGCAAGAGCAGCGTCATGTCACTGGGGAGGATGAGCTACGATCAGCGCTCCCTGGTGAGTCCATCGGGGTGCTCAGGATGGGTGCTCTTACTGGGGTGAGGGGTACCTGTATGGCCAGACTGGCTGGAACAAACCAGGCAGCGGTCGTATCTGTCCCATTCCTGGGTGCCCAGTGCCAGAGCTGGACCCAGCATCAAGGAAAGGGATAAATGAATGTTGCCAGGGGGTCTGGCGCAGAGAACTGGGTTTTCATGTTGGCAGCAACGCACAGGGTAGACTTTGAACTTGAAGCTGGTCTGTGGCAACCCTGAGGACTGTGGCCATGAACAACTACCTTTCTCCGAGCCTCAGTTTCCTTAGCTGTAAAATAGGGAGATGCCTGTACCCTGCCGTGCCTTCCTCAGGGGCCGGGAGGTGGCGGGAGGGCACGTCCTGTGGATGGACCAGAGGGCGCAGGGAGAGGCCCCGGGGCGCTGACTCGGCGGCCTCCTGCAGTCCAGCTCGCGGAGCTCCTACTACGGGCCGTGGGGCCGCAGCGGGGCCTGGGCCAGCCGTCGCTCCAGCTGGAACAGCCTGAAGCACAAGCCGCCAACGGCGGAGCACGAGTCCCTGCTCTCCGTGGAGCGCAGCGGCGCCCGGGCTGGCGAGGGCGCCCGCGACGAGGGTCTGCCGCGCGCCGTCCCCCTGCACGCCCCGCACGCCCACCACGCGCACCACGCGCCCCACCTGGCACACCGCCACCGCCACCACCGCCGCACGCTGTCCCTCGACACCAGGGACTCGGTGGACCTGGCCGAGCTGGTGCCCACCGTGGGCGCCCTCCCGCGGGCTGCCTGGAGGGCAGCGGGCCCGGGCCCCGGCCATGAGGACTGCAATGGCAGGATGCCCAGTATCGCCAAGGACGTCTTCACCAAGATGGACGACCGCCGGGACCGCGGGGAGGACGAGGAGGAGATTGACTACGTGAGTGGGGCGTGGGGAAAGGGTGTAAGAGGGAAACGGGGCGGGGCCGGGGTGGGAAGTGGGCGGGGCTCTGGGCGGGCCATTTGGTGGGAGTGGCCTGGACCTTGGGGTGCGCTTGGCGTGGAGTCGTTCTGCCCCTGGGAAAGAGGCTGTGCCCGCCGCCCCAAAAAGGGGGGGAGCGCTCCGGGATCATCCAGTCCCCTCAGCTTGCTAACCTGTGTGGCGTCCTCTCGCTAGACTTTGTGTTTCCGCGTCCGCAAGATGATTGACGTCTACAAGCCTGATTGGTGTGAGGTCCGAGAGGACTGGTCTGTCTACCTTTTCTCTCCGGAGAACAGGTGGGCGCCCCCGGACTCGTAGTGTGGGTGGGCATAGGGATGACATGTCTGGAAGGGAGTGCCCTGCCAAGCCAGGAAGGACATTGGTGCCACACTCACATACCCTGCGGTAGAGGGACAGGGTGGGCCTGCAAGGGTGGGTGAGCAACCAGATGTCTGGAGAGGCCTTTCCTGGGCACCTCCTGGGGTCTTGGCCAGCCCTGTGCTGGGCACCATGCCGGAGAGATCCTCAGGCAGCCTGGCGCTCTCACACATCTCAGAAGGCTTCCTGGAGGAGTCGGGGGCAGTGGGGGGGGGCTCTAGAGGGAATGCCTGGGCAGGGCAATGTGGGGCGTGGTGCTGAAGACAGAGGCCAGGTGTGGAAAGCCTTGAATGCCAGGGCAAGGTGGGTGCCCTTCACCGCACTGATGTATGGTGGGGGGGCCTGGAGGGGGCTGGTGTGCAGCAGGCACCTGTTGGAGGAGAAAGGGGTCCCTTCCTCGAGGCGTCCTGGTCCCGTGTGTGTGCAGGAGGGAGGCGCTGACACTCTGGGTCCCCCACCCAGGTTCCGGGTCCTGTGTCAGACTGTCATAGCCCATAAGCTCTTTGACTACGTGGTCCTGGCCTTCATCTTCCTGAACTGTATCACCATCGCCCTGGAGCGGCCCCAGATAGAGTCGGGCAGCACTGTGAGTGCCGGGGACCCGTGTGGGGCAGTGGGCCAGGCAGAGGGGGCAACGGTGGGGCGAAGGTGGGGCTGGTCTGAGACACAGAAGCTCTCCCATCTGCCCCCGGTGGACCCTGACCTGAGCAGCGGGGGCTCTGGGGCCCACTGCATCTCCCATCTCTTTCAGGAACGAATTTTCCTCACCGTGTCCAACTACATCTTCACAGCCATCTTTGTGGGCGAGATGACACTGAAGGTCTCTCCGAGCTTCACCCGGGCCACTTCCCCCTAGCTCGGGCCTTCTGCCCTTGTCACTGGCCTGCACAGCAGCATTCTTCAGGCCCCGGAGGACCACACCTCCACTGGGTGCCAGCCCCTGGGTTGGGTTTCTGGGAGACAGAGGGGGCTCCCTTCTCCTGGAAGGCGGATGCAGGGAGGAACACTGACAGGGTAATGGCGGTACCTGCTAGAGGTGTGGGGTTTAGGGAAAGATTGGATTGGATTTGCCAGGTGTGCTGATGTGACTCCTGGTCCTTGACTCCGCCCCTTCCCCGCCTACCGCCCACCCTCAAGGGAACCACCCTCGAGCTGACCCCACCCCGCCCGTGGCCCCACCCTCGGCGAGGTCCACTGGCCCCGCCCCCACTGACAGGCCCCGCCCCCAGGTGGTGTCCCTGGGCCTGTACTTCGGCGACCAGGCCTATCTGCGCAGCAGCTGGAACGTGTTAGACGGCTTCCTGGTCTTTGTATCCATCATCGATATTGTCGTGTCCGTGGCCTCGGCCGGAGGAGCCAAGATCCTGGGAGTCCTGCGGGTTCTGCGGCTCCTGCGCACCCTGCGGCCGCTGCGGTGAGGGGTGGTGTTGCTGCGCGGTGGAAGTCCCTGGGGTCTAATTCGGCTCCTCGCTCCCGCTTTAGGGCACATTCAGACCTGCAGTAGCATCTGCTTAACAACCTACTGCCCGCTCTGAGGGACGAGCTTGGAGACCCGGGGTGTGGGCTCAAGGGTGCTGGTCGGGGAGGGAGGCAGGTGGTTCCAGTATGGCTGTCCGTGCCTGCTGGCCCTCGGCCCGGCACACCAGGGCGTGGTGCGACCTCGGGGAGCCGGTACAGAGCCCATCTGTGTATCTGAGCCAGGGGCAGCTCACCGCCCGCTCTGCCAAGCCCAGCTTGCCGGGCCGCTTTCTCTTCACTTCTTGCTGCCCTCGGGGCTTACCGTGCTGCCTGGGTCCTCCGTGTCCGCAGCGTCATCAGCCGGGCCCCCGGCCTGAAGCTGGTGGTGGAGACGCTCATCTCGTCCCTCAAGCCCATCGGCAACATCGTCCTCATCTGCTGTGCCTTCTTCATCATCTTCGGCATCCTGGGCGTGCAGGTGAGGGTGCCCGCTGCGCGGGGCGTGGGGTGCTCTGTGGCTGGGGGAGGGGCAGCCCGCACGGCACTGCAGAGGCTGCACCCCTCTCTGCCCCACCCCCCTGTGCCGCCCACCTGCTGGCTGAGGTGCTTGAGCCGGGATGACCACGTGCAAGGCCACCTGGCCCGTGTGATCGGACGGGGGCTCTCCCGAGTCACCCCACACCCTGGCACACTGACCTTCCTCCTCCCCCAGCTCTTCAAGGGCAAATTCTACCACTGCCTGGGTGTCGACACTCGCAACATCACCAACCGCTCTGACTGCGTGGCCGCCAACTACCGCTGGGTCCACCACAAATACAACTTTGACCACCTGGGCCAGGTGAGCGCTGCCGCCCGCCCTACCTGGCCTGCTTCTAGCGGGCGACAGCTCTTCAGTGCTGCTGCCAGAGCACACAAACTAAGTTCCGTTCTGAATTTCCCTTTCCTGTTCTGCACAGTGGGTAAGGGAAGCGCTCCGCTCTCTGAGCTTTTGTGTGCAGAGGCTGGCCAGCGCCAGCACTTGGTAGAGCTTCACTGGACCTTGGTCTTGGCCACCACTCCACCCCCAGGGCACCCTGACAGTTTCAAGTCAACAGCTGCGCCATCTTACCATAGATGTAACCTCTTTGAGCCTCGGTTTCCTCATCCGTGAAATGGGAACGTTAACCAGGCAAGCAGTGGGAGCCATCTGTGGCCTGGCTTAGGTTCTCTTTGTTTTCCACTCTAGTGGGCAGGGAGGCCCTGCCTGGTTCCCACTGTACTCTTGATGCCCCCTTCTGGGGAATCTGCCAGGCTTGACCCATTTGGGCAGTGCCCAGGTGAGAACTCTCGGCCCTCACTCAGTGCCTCGTAGGAATCTGCCCCAGACTGCCCAAGGCCCTCCTTTCCTCTGCGCCCACCCAGGCAGCCTTGTCCCAGAGAGAGTTTGTAACACTTTCCCCCTCTCTCGTGGAAGCGGAAGAGTGCAGAGCTGAGAAGGTACAGTGTGGCCCAAGCCGCCCAGGCTCTTCAGCCCGTCCCTCCCCTCCGTGTCCTCCAGGCTCTGATGTCCCTCTTTGTCCTGGCCTCCAAGGATGGCTGGGTGAACATCATGTATAACGGGCTGGACGCCGTGGCTGTGGACCAGCAGGTGGGCATGGCTGGGCCAGGCCAGGGCCGGATGGTGGGAGGGACGTGTTGTGTTTGGGGCCCAGGGATGTGAAGCCAGCACCCGGGAGGCCTGTGCCCAGTGTCTCCCCACTGTCAGCCACACCCAGCTCCCCTGTCCTGCCAGAACCCTCCCGCCGGCCGGGCCACCTTTGGGTGCTGCCGACTCCCGCTGTGCAGAGAGGAGTGAGCAGCTGGAGGCAGATGTCCTGGGAGGCGGCAGCCGGGGCGGGGAGGGAGAGGGCTTCTCTTTGCCGAGCGCTTTCCGTAAGCAGGTCCAGGTGAGGCGCTCTCACCTGCCACCTCGCTCAAAGCTCACAGGCACTCCTTGGGTCCCACGACCCGGGCTCGGCGAGGCCAGGCTCCCGCACGGTGCCGCGGCGCCTGGTCAGCCCCCTCAGGCCTGGATCTGGCTCCCCGCAGCCTGTGACCAACCACAACCCCTGGATGCTGCTGTACTTCATCTCCTTCCTGCTCATCGTCAGCTTCTTCGTGCTCAACATGTTCGTGGGCGTGGTGGTGGAGAACTTCCACAAGTGCCGGCGGCACCAGGAGGCCGAGGAGGCGCGGCGGCGCGAGGAGAAGCGGCTGCGGCGCCTGGAGAAGAAGCGCCGCAGTGAGTGGGGCTGTGGGTGGCGCCGCGCTGGCCGGGGCCTCTGCCGCTGCCTCCTCCCACTCTAACATTCCTGCCCTCGCCGTTCCAACCCTTCCCGATCCGCGCCGCTGCCCCACTCCCTCCCCTGCAGAAGCCCAGAGGCTGCCCTACTACGCCAGCTACTGCCCCACCCGGCTGCTCATCCACTCCATGTGTACCAGCCACTACCTGGACATCTTCATCACCTTCATCATCTGCCTCAATGTGGTCACCATGTCCCTGGAGCACTACAACCAGCCCACGGTGAGCCCGGGTTAGGTCTGAGCCGAGGTCGTCGTGTGAGACTGAGGCCATGCATCTCAGGTCCAGGGTGGGGTCAACCGAAAGCAGGGTCCAAGAAACCCCTCTCCACTTGCCCCTGCACTGGGCATCGCAGGGGAGGGGGCTCGGGATAGCCTTGCCCTACCCAGGTCATGGCGTGGAGGGGACAGACGCATGACAGGGAAAGGTCAGGGGTCCCTAGGCACTAGGGTGACTTTGGGGCTGGCCTGGGACCTGAATCACAATGGCTGTGGTGTCCCCCATGCTGACTCTTCGCAAGACACACTACCTAAAGGAAGTATAAGGCTTCGCGGTGGCGCTGAAATCAGGAGCCCTGTCTAGATTGCATAGCTGAGGAAACGGGCTCTGAGAGGTTCGCTCAGCAGTAGGGAACAGAGCCAAAACTGGAGCCTGGATTGGCATTCAAAGCCTACCATGAGTCACCACTAGGAGCTGACCATTCAGAGACTAGAGGAGGGGTTAAGGTGGCAGGGGCATTGTGGGCAGTCGCTCGAAGAGGAGGTGGAGAAGGAAGAAGAGGAGGACCAGTTCCTAGAGTTGCAGGCAAGGTGTGTGAGAGATGTGAAGGATACGTGCATCCTGAAGGCCTCAGCTCAGTGGAGTTGATGGAAAAGAAAGGAGATTGGAACTTTCAGGTGAAGAAAGAGCATCATACTTCAAATAACAGAGAAGGCTGTTGTGAATGGAGGGGAGGGAAGGGCATCACGGGCAGAAAAGAACAGGAACATCAGAACTTCCTACTGAACACCAAGAGGGGGAGTATCGTCCTCACATGGACCAAGTATTCATTCTATGCCCAGTAGTGAGCTAGGAGCTCGTTTAATTTTCACAGCAACTTTTGGAGGTAGGTACTGTTATTGTTTTACAATTTTTAGATTAAGAAAGTAAATGCTGAGAGAGAGGCCAATGGCTTGCTCTAGGTCACTTGATGAATAAAAAGTAAATGCTAAGCCAGGATTTAGATCTAGGCAGCCTAGTTTAGAGTCCTTACCCACTGCCTCATCCTGCTCCAAAGAGGAACAACTGGACCAAACCAACAGAAATAAGGGGAATAACAGTGTGAATTAAATAATACACATTAAGTAAGATTGAAAGCATATAAACAGATGAGTCATTGTACTAAATGTTAATGGACTACCTTCTCCCTGTAAAAGGCAGAGACTTCCCATCTGGAGTAGGTTGTGGGGGCAGGTCATGGGGCCTGGATTATGCTTCTCTTTGCCCCCTGTAGTCCTTGGAGACGGCCCTCAAGTACTGCAACTACATGTTTACCACTGTCTTTGTGCTGGAGGCTGTGCTGAAGCTGGTGGCCTTTGGCCTGCGACGCTTCTTCAAGGACCGGTGAGTTGCTGGCCCATGTTAGGATAGCAGGGTGGGGAGTCAGTTCTGCAGAGACCGGGGCAGCCTGAGCAGGGAACCCAGTTAGCATCTGGACATCGGTGACGAGGGTCTTCCAGCTGCCACCAATATCTCTGAACAGGAAGTGATGAGGTCTCGGGCAGTGGGCATAGTGCATTCCACCAGGCCCATCTCAGCCTACTTGTATCCCTGCAGGCAGAGCAGGCCTGGCTTATGCTAATTCCCCTTGCAGAGGGAGCAGGTGAGGCGGGGAATAACCAATGCACTTGCCCAAAGGCACATAGAGGAGGCAGGTGGCTTGAGATTTAGACTTGAATGAGTCCTCTGGTCACCCCGCTTTGTCACAGTGAGAGTTCAGGCTTCCTTCTCTGAGGGAGGCAGGAGTGTTGATTTAGCTGCATCAGCCCTTGCTGGCGAAGCTGTGAGGTGTGGAAAGTGGGCAGGGTCAAGGGGCACCACGAGAGGCTGCAGGGAGGATGACCACAAGGCCCAGTGGGCCACATCAGAGGCTGAGGAAGGGATGTGCCCCTGAGTCCTTTCCTGCCCTCTTCCGCCTGGCTGAGCAGGTGGAACCAGCTGGACCTGGCCATTGTGCTGCTGTCTGTCATGGGCATCACACTGGAAGAGATCGAGATCAATGCAGCACTGCCCATCAACCCCACCATCATCCGCATCATGCGAGTCCTGCGCATTGCCCGGGGTGAGGGGCAGGGCACGGCGGGCCTGGCGTTCCCTGGGAGGAGCCCCGTGCCGGGGTGGGGACCATCGCCATGTGGGTTTGCAACAGCCTCACCACACTCCTGCCTCCCTCCCTCCTGTGGTGACACCACCACATATGGTCTGGCGTCACCGAGTCCGGGAAGATGTGTGACGCTCGGCTGTGGCTGGGTCAGGGCTTCTGGTCCTTCTGCTGCTTCCTGCCTGTTACGGTTGCATGGCTGGGTGCTACCCAGTGAGCCGGCGGGGACGCCACAGTCCCATTAGCAGAGTGGAAGGGGAAAGGCCCAGACCCTGCGCGGTGAGGTGGCTGCCTCGAGGTCGCCTCCTTCCCCAAGCCCAGGGCCTCCGCGTCTCGCTCTGTTTCATCGTGGTTCGTGACACGGCCACACTCGCAGGTCCGTCCACTTCCACATACACGTCCCCGCCCCGTGGCGCATTTTCCCACTGACATCCACGCCTGGTGCCTCGTGTTTTCTGCACAGCGCCGCTTAGCCTGCGGCTGCCCCTGCACTCTTGCACTGAGGCACTGGAGTGGCCGTGCTCACACGCCTCTGTGTCCCTCCTCTCCCGCATTCACACACCTGCACGTGTGCGTGCCCACGGCCTGGCTGAGCCGGTGGCTGGTGTCGCCCACAGTGCTTAAGCTCTTGAAGATGGCCACGGGGATGCGGGCGCTGCTGGACACGGTGGTGCAGGCTCTGCCCCAGGTAAGGGCTGCCTTCCCACAGTCCTGCGGGGTGCCTTGGCTTGGAGCTGGGTCCCGGGGCACAGACAGTGACTCCCCTTCTCCCTACGCCTGCCTAGACCCAGGGGATGCAGTGGGAGCCGGGGCCCCCGGCCTCTCTTTTCTGGGCTTCACTGCGTGGCCATTCACACCTCCCCTGCACCCCACCTGGGCAGGCACAGAGAACCCACATAATGCCCTCCGGCCCTGGGGTGCTGTGGGAGGCAGACGCCTGCAGTAGGCTGGGGGAGCGGAGGGTGCTGGGCATTCCCACCCAGAAGGGGATCTTTGGGCTTGACCTGGCAGAGCACTTGGCAGGCATGGCGCAGGGTGGGTAGAGAGGTCCTGATGCAGCGTGTAGGGTGGGCAGCGGGTGACTCTGACCTGGTGGGGGGCCCTGAGTGGCTGGGGAAGTGACCAGGTCGGTAGGAGGGAGCTGGGGATTCTGCGTGATGGTATTGCCGCTGCGTCCCCTGCTCGAGGGTCCCGCCCACAGCACATTCACTTCTTCCTGACAACGCTGCAGGCCCGAGGAACTTTTGGTGTCTTACCATGCGTGGCCGTGACACGCTAAAAATAAGACCAAGTATCAGCAGCCCAGGGAAGATGGAAACTCGGCTGATTCTCTCAGGGACACCAGTGGGTTCTGTCTGCAGGTTTGGAGTGAGCTTCCCAGTGGCCTGGTTACAAAGGGCTTCCCTCCAGCCAGTTCTGGAGGGGAAGCCAGCTCATTCGCTCAAATGGGTGTCATTCTCCCAAGCACAGGAGGTGGAGGTGGTGCTGGGCTGGAAGGGTACAGACGGGAAGCGGGATCAGGGCGTCCTGTTGTGTCTTCCCGGACCAGTGCTGGGCTGGCACAGGATATGTGGAGCAGCAGCCCCCTGCCAGTGGAAATCACAGGGACGCTGGCTCTGATGAGAAGCAGGGGCCGTGAGGGTGGGCCTTGCCCTTTAGAAGCTATCAGCTGATGCCCATGCCTCCATGGGTGCCACAGAGCGCGATTAAAACAACGAGCCCTCCTCGTGCAGAGAGAGGGTGGCAGGAGGGCTCTGGCTAGGAGCCGCCCGTGACCTGGGCTCTGAGGTGTGAGGAGGACACAGCACTGATCCCCCCCAGACAGAGCCTTCCCTGCAGCGGGAACAGACCGAAGAGACCCCAGGCTCGGGGCTGGAGGTGACCTTGGGGCGGTCCCTGCAGGGCTTCAGTATCAGGGCAGCGAATGTGGGCTTCGTCCTGTGGCCCTGGAGGCACAGGAGGGTCTGCACAGGCGCCTCAGCTGTAGCTGCCTTGGAGAAGGCGGGAGCGTGGAGGACAGACGGAGACAGGGAGGTGGAGAGGGGCTGCTGTGGCCGCCCAGGCTCGGGGCACAGAGGCTCGGGACCCTGGGGAGGCCGAGGGACCTGGGTAGGAGCGCTGCCAGCGCCCGGCCTGAGCTAGTTCTGCAGCCCCGGCCGCACTCCATCCTTCCTTTGGGCCTCAGACTTCGCCTCGCAGGTTCCCGTGATGCACTTGTTCCGCTAATGAGCGGAGTGAGATTTAATTAGCCAGACGTGCAGCGCAGGGCGGCCCTGAGGAACCCTCCTCGGGAGCAGAGAGGCTCTGATTAACGGGTTTACTTTTCAGCGATTAATGCGATCGCTTTCCCATTGCGTGGGCCGGGCCTTCGAGGGCCCAGGAGGGGCTTCGTTTCCAGGGCCCGAGCGCACCTGCACTTACCTTAGCCATGGGCAGCAGTGTAGCTTCTGAGGCGGCGACAGCCGTGGGTGGATGGATTTGAGCTAAGCGAGGCATCCGGGGTGTTTTGCCCACAGGAGCCGTGGGATGGGGTGGCTGTGTTTGCCGGAGGCCGCTGGAGCCTTGGGCTGGCATCGTGTCTGCACTGGGTCCTGGTCTGGCCCCGAGCTGGCCTCCCAGCCGTGTCCCGGCTCCTGGGGGCCTCCCAGACCAGTGCAAGGCAGGGACAGAGACAGCGGGTTACACTCAGGTCAGGCTGCTTCGGGTCGGCCCTGAGGAGTCTGGGTGGGCCCCGGGGAGGAGGAGGCATCGCCTCCCTTGCCCCATGGATCCGGGGCACCTTACCGAGCACATAGGCAGGTGCGCAGTGTAGCGGTGCGCACGCCGGGCTTCGGTCCCTGTCCCACCACCGACGGGCTTTGTGAGACTGGGTAAATGACTTCACCTCCATTTCTCCCTCCATCCGAGCCATAGGGATAAAAGATGGCTCCCAGCTTACTGTGGGGAGCAGGGGAGCCGTGAGTGTAGAGTGCTAATGCTGAGCGGCGCGCAGAAAGGCCATGTGAGCACTTCACCATTATCCGTGCCCTGTGCCCCACGGGGGGCTGATGTGGACACACACCTGGAGAAATGTCGCCGCTGGCCTTAACTGGGCATGGAACCTGGGCCCCCACCTCTGCCCCTGTGCCCAGGCCCCCCCAGCTCGCCTCTCCCTGCAGGTGGGCAACCTGGGCCTCCTCTTCATGCTGCTCTTCTTCATCTACGCTGCCCTGGGCGTGGAGCTCTTCGGGAAGCTGGGTGAGCGGCAGTGGGGGCCCTGGCAGTGTGGGGGGGCTGAGGAGGGCTCCGGCCTGTCACATTGGGCCACTGTCCAGGGCAGGGCCTCCGTGCGGGCAGCCTCAGCCATCTGCGGCCTATTTGGGGGCAATGCACCTGAACGGTCTGGCCTCCCTGGAGCCAGCTTTCCCTGCCCCCGGGCCAGTGCCCTGTCTGAGCCAGTGCTGCCCAACAAGCAGAAAGGCCAGGGCAAGCCAGGCTGGCGGTGTGTGCCTGTCATCCCAGGATTCTGGGAAGATTGCAAGGTCAAGGCCATCAGGACTTCGTGAGACCCTGTCTGAAAATAAAAAATAAAAAGGGGCTGGGGCGGTGAGTGTGAGGGCCCTGGGTCCGACCCCAGTCCTGGGGGAGGGGCTAGGTCAGGAGGACGACCGGGCTCAGCGCGGCGTTAGTCAAGAGCACTGGGGCCCCTGAGCGTGGCCCCGCCGTCTCCGCTGGAGCCGCAGCTGCCTCCCCGAGCTTCGGTTTCTCCGTCTGCGGGGGGCACAGGCGCATGGACCTCTGCGGGCACTCGGGGCTGCTGGGAGGTAGCAGTGCGGGGCGGCCCGCAGGGGCTCTTCCAGCCAGCGGGCTGACCCGGCGTCTCCCCTTCAGTCTGCAACGACGAGAACCCGTGCGAGGGCATGAGCCGGCACGCCACCTTCGAGAACTTCGGCATGGCCTTCCTCACGCTCTTCCAGGTCTCCACGGGCGACAACTGGAATGGGATCATGAAGGTGCCTGGCGGGCTGCGGACGGGACGTTGGGTGGCTTCTGCGTCCAGGGCGGGTGTTGATCCGCTCGTCATACCCGGGCAGCGCCCCACTGCACAGAGCAGGGGGTGTAGGGCACAGAGGGGCACAGAGCCCTGCCCAGACCCATAGCCCAGCACGGCGGAGCTGAGGCCAGGCGGGCAGCACTGCCCCGTGATGCTCGGGGGGTGACACCTCTGTCCGAGGCTGGGGGTCTTGGGCCTAAGCTCAGCCATTTTCGGCACCCTCTGTCACCTGCACAGGCTTCCTGGCCCGAGGACAGAGCAGCGGCCCTTGGGGTGGGGACAGGCAGGCTGTGGCCCCTCCTCCCCCACTGCTCTAGCAGACACGGTCCCAGCGCCTGGGGCGGGTGTGGGGTGGGGGGCCCCCGCAGGGCAATGCCGGCCCCTCGGTCCTGGCACAGGGGTGGCGCAGGCGTCCTCAGCATCGTGGGGTTGGCAGTTGTGCCTCCCTAAAAACCAGATGCCCTTTTCGGGCCCGACTGAGGCCCCGGGGAGCAGGGCCTGTTCCCGGGACTGGGCCGAAGCTGAGGCAGCCAGGCCAGGGCGTGGGCCCGTCGGAACCCTCGAGGGCTGGCGGCGGCCTCGGCGCTCACCGGCGCCTCCCTGTGGGCACAGGACACGCTGCGGGACTGCACCCACGACGAGCGGAGCTGCCTGAGCAGCCTGCGGTTCGTGTCGCCGCTGTACTTCGTCAGCTTCGTGCTCACGGCCCAGTTCGTGCTCATCAACGTGGTGGTGGCCGTGCTCATGAAGCACCTGGACGACAGCAACAAGGAGGCCCAGGAGGACGCCGAGATGGACGCCGAGCTGGAGCTCGAGATGGCCCACGGCCTGGGCCCCAGCCCGCGGCGCCCCCTGGCCTCCCCAGGCGCTCCGGGCCGCGGGCCGGGAGGGGCGGGCGGCGAGGGCGACGCCGAGGGCCGCCAGTGCCGGCGCTGCTACTCTCCGGCCCAGGTGGGTGGCGCCAGAGAGGCCCGAGGGCCCGGGGGTGGGCATGGCCAGGCTGAAGGGCAGCCGGGCGGGGCCCTCGGAGAGAGCCCTGTCGTTCGGGAGCCCTGTGTGCTCAGCTCCTAGGAGGGGTGACCCTCGGACCAGGGGTCGGCCACAGGCCACGGGCACAGAGAACGGGAGGGCAGCCGTGCCCCACACGCCCCCCAGTCCCGGGACCCAGCCGATAATGCCAGCTGTGCCCACCTCGTCCCCGTCCGCCTAGGAGACCCTGTGGCTGGACAGCGTCTCTTTAATCATCAAGGACTCCTTGGAGGGGGAGCTGACCATCATCGACAACCTGTCCGGCTCCATCTTCCACCACTACGCCTCGCCCTCGCCTGCCGGTTGCAAGAAGTGTCACCACGACAAGCAGGAGGTACGGGCTGCCCAGGAGGGGCCGGCAGGATGCCACGAGGTCCCGCGGCTCCGGCCCAGCCCCGAGTGACCCAAGGCCACACCTCCCTGCAGGTGCAGCTGGCCGAGACGGAGGCCTTCTCCCTGAACTCCGACAGGTCCTCGTCCATCCTGCTGGGTGATGACCTGAGTCTCGAGGACCCCACAGCCTGCCCGCCTGGCCCCAAAGACAGCAAGGTGAGAGGCCTGGGGGCTCCTGTGCCCTGCACCACCTTCCTGCTCAGGACACCTCAGGGCCTCGGGGAGCTCAGGACGGAACAGTCTGGTTAATTGCGAGCAGTCTGTGCTGGACTCTGGGGAGGCTGAGTCTGTTTGCCCGGCGGGGGCACCAGGGTAGCTCTGAGGAGCCTGCGAGGCTGGGTCACCTGGGGCTGTGGGCTGGGGATGCCCGGGAAGACAGGCCGGGGCCTGGTGTCTGTGTACCAGATCCGAGGCAGTGGCCTGGAAGGCGGGTTCCTCCCTGTTCATGGGTATAAACCGCGGCTCCGGAAAGGAAGGAGACCACACGGCCGTGTCCACAGAGACACC
>PVIC010033635.1:0-20041 GCA_004025085.1 Thryonomys swinderianus | reverse complement strand
ACAGGGCTGGAGGGTTAGCTCAGTGGTTCCGGCGCCTGCCTCGCAAGCGCAAGGACCTGAGTTCGATCCCCGGTTACCACATATAATGCTGGGCGTGGTGGCTCACGCCTGTAATCCCAGCACTCGGGAGGCAGGGACAGGAGGATTGCTGAGTTCGCGGCGGCTTGCCTGGGCACCATAGTGAGCTCAGGGCCAGCCTGAACTACAAAGCAAGACCCTGTCTCCAAAAAAGCAAAAAAAAAAAAAAAACAAAACAAAATGTACCAACAAAATCAGTTTTAAATAAAATAAAATACCACACTACCCTCCCCCCATAAAAAGAAAATACACAGCTCAGCCTGGCCCTGTCACCTACAGTTACTTGTCTGGTTTGCTCGATCTGTCTCAGCGCAATGAGCTTGTTCTAGAGTTAGTGGTGGCATTGCACAGCAGCGCTCATTGCTAAAGACCACTGAAGGGTGCACATTAAAATGTGCTAAAATGGCGAGTTTTATGCTGTGTGAATTTTATCTCACTCTCTAAAGTTCTCTAAAAGAGAGTATTATTAAAGGTGTAGAGAGATGAGTGCTTTCTAGAGCCGGGAGCCCACGCCTTGATCAAAAGAGCACTTCTGGGATCTTGTCTCCTTTTTATGCTGCAGCTTTTATGAGGCTCTGTCCAGGTAGAGAGCCTGTTTCACTTCTCTGTTCTCTGAAGGAACGGGGGAGATAGTGGCAGGAGAATCCCTGATGACCGAGGGGCCCGGGAAACCACACAGGCTGGGAGAACCCAGTGTCCTGCGGTCCTCGGAGTCCCAGCGAGCACTCTGAGTCCTGGGGACGGCTCTGTGTATGTGTGTGTGTGTGTGTGTGTGTGTGTGAGAGAGAGAGAGAGAGAGAGAGAGAGAGAGAGAGAGAGAGAGAAAACTTCAAACGTTCATGTGTGATACTGAACTGAAAGCCGTGACCACAGGCGGATTTGGTCCTTGTCAAAGCTGCATGGTGGCCCTGTCATGGAGGTGCTTGGTTCATGAAGAATTAATGAAAAGAAGGTTTCTGCTTCGTCGCAGGAGCCTGTGGCGTGCCCGCCCAGTTCTGTGGTCAGAAATGCTCGCTTCCAATCTGAGGTCCTTGCGGCCTTGGAGTTTCTCTGGGCAACCGAGCTGGCCCGCACAGCAGAGAGCCCCAGTGTGATACTGGCATGCAGCTCGTGGGTGCCCAGGGTGCCCGTGCCAACCTCCTGCCCCACACCTCTTCTCTGCCAGGCTCCTGGTTTCAGGTGCTCCCTGCTCGGGCCACTTCCGTCCTCCCTCCCCAGGGTTCTTCCTGTCTCAGCCAGGTGGTAGGAGGAGAAGATGAGTCACCCGGGAGATTAGATAACAGTTTGGGAGGATGTACTTTTAACTCTTAGATCTTTGTCAGGTTTTTGTCAGTGTAACAGTTCATCTTAGCGAAATTCCTAGCTCAGGTGAGGAGGGCGTTTTAGAACTTCGGGTTAGCATGAGTGGCTGTGCCAGGAGCCAGCCCCTTCCTGGGAGCCCACAGGTGGGATCAAACCCTCCCGGTCCTTGCTTTCTTTGCTGCGATAGCAGCTTTCTCGTAGGAGGAGGGAGAGCAGGGTAGGAGCTGTATGTAAGTTATTTTTAAATGCCAGGATTAGTTTGTGCATACCTCTTCTCCTGGGACCTGAGTACGCCTGGCATTTTTGCATGTATTTATATGTGATACTGGGACTGAACCCAGGACCTTTGGACTGATTTCTGTTGCCGTTCTTCTTTTCAGCTTCCCAGAGTGCTGGGAAGATATACAGATCATGTATGGGCTGGGTGTGGTCGGCACACGCCTGTCATCCCAGCTACGTGAGGTTGAGGAAGGTGGATCACAAGTTCAAGGCCAGTCTGAGCCATTTAGCCAGAACTGTCCCCCAGAACCAAAGAAAAAGCTGCCGGCGGTGGCGGCACACGCCTGCAATCCCTGCACTTGGGAACCAGAGGCAGGAGGGTCACCAGGAGTTCAAGGCCAGCCTGGCTGCGGAGTGAGCTCAGGGCCGGCCTGACCTGCACGGTGAGAGCCTGTCTCAAAACCGAACAGAGCCCGGCTGGAGAAGTCCCACCGGTCCTCAGGAGGGGCAGGGGCGGCCCCAGGGGAGCCGCGCTCCGAAGAGGGGCTCTGCTCCCCTGCTTGCTTTCTACGGCCCCCTGGCGGTTATGGGGAGCGGACTGCCTTCCGGGGCTTGCACCGGCCGCAGGATGTGATCTCGGGGGAGCTCTGAGGGGCAGCGCTGCTTGTGGATGGAAGCAGCTTGTGCTGTGGCGATGCAGCCATCAGCCTGGGTGTGCAGCACAAGAGCCTTTCACGGCAGTGTGCCGGGCGGAGACCTCTGTCCTGGGCAGGAGCGTGTTTACTGTGCCACTCACGGCGTTGGTTATTCTACCCGCGATGCTAGGGAGCAGGAGCGTTCAGCTAAAACATTCCCTTGCACGAATCACGGCGGCTTCTCTAGTTGTGATTCATTTTAAAAGCTTCCTCCTCCGGGTGACAGGAGCTGTGCCTGTCACTCATGTTACATGTGAATTTAGTCACATCAGGTGACCCTTCTTCACAAGAAGAGAACAGAGTTCTAGAACTTTCTAGAAGTGAGGCCTAAGAGGTAAACGAGTGCAGCCAGTGTGCGACAGCTGCCAGTTGGCCATGGAAACCTGGAGCTGGGACGCTGGAGCAGTGGGAAGGGCAGGCGGAGGAGCCGGGACTGGAAGTCCGCTGTGGGCTTGGCCTTCACGGGCGCATGGGCTGCCCGAAACCCATGTGGTGCTTTCAGCGGGGTCCCCTGTGGGTCTGTGGCAGAGCTGGTGTGAATCCTAGTTTTCCAGGCCAATCCAGCACAGCCCACTGTTATTCCTCCTTTTCTTCTTCCCTTGGAAGAAGGTTAAGGAAGAGAAATAGCATAAAAGGTGGTGGAAGCCAGGACCTCTGTCCTCTCCTTGCCCGTTCGTTTGTGCAGACTTCTGCACCTGCCCTGGGTGTCGGCTGCACTGCGTGGACAGCCCGTGGGAGGCAGGAGTTACGGACCCGGAGACCTGTCGCTAGCAGCGTAACGGCCGCAGCGAGTGAGCCCAGGGCTCGGGCTTCCCTGCCAGGTGCCCACCGGTTCCCAGGAGACGGAGGGCTCCTGCTCTGGGCAGCAGTCAGCACTGTGTGCGTAGAAGGTTGTAGTAAATGGTGTTAGAGAAAGGAAAAGGTGCTGTGATGCAGAATAGGAAGAAGTACTCTCATTTTTCTATGAGCTTTGAAAAGTTTTAGTTTAGGTATCGTTTTAAAACATCCAATAAGATTTTTCATTTTATGGTGCTGTTAAAACTTGATAATCATCTCTTTTCTTCTGTTTAATTTTAGCTTTTATTAGTCACTACAACCCAAACTGTTTAATCTGTATGTGAAATTCAGGGTGTGTTTCGGTCCTTCACAGATCCTAGACCATGAACACTGGTTTCAGTTCAGCCGAGAGAAAAGATCCGAGTGGCCCCAGCCGGTCCCCAGTGAGCCCAGGCCTTGCTCACGGGGTCCAGTTCCCCGCTGAGTGGCATCCCTGCCCCAGCCAGGTGGCTCATCTTGCCCTCCCTGCGGCGCACACTTCCAGAGCCGGGGCTTGTGTGTGTTTAAAGTAGCAGCATTAGTTAGAACTATTGTGATGACAGGTTTTCCGGCATTTTCTTTGCAGTGCTCAGGAGTTTCATGAGTCCTGCTGAGTTTCCCTTTAGGTAGAACTGAAATGGTTCAGGTCTGCCCAGAGCTACCGGGGAAGGCCCGTCACAGAAACCTGGGGCTCCCGTGCGCCAGTGCCTGGGTCTCCTTTAAGATAAGCGTCCCTTTCGTCTTAGGGACTATGAGGGATGGAGGTCATGCCAGAGCAAGAGCCAGAGGCCTGGCCGGGTTGGGAACGGGCCGGTGACGGGCAGCTTCCACTGCACACTGGGAGCCGCCTGCTTTCTCTATGCTCAGAATGCCAGGAGAGACACTTTCAGCACTGATTAGTCCTAGTCCTGCTGTGTCACCGAGGTTTACTTTATTTATACAGAATGAGCTTTTTGCTTGTTATATCAGAGTAAGCCGTATTACTACTATTAGCATTTTTTCCAGATAGTGTCTGTGGCTCCTGTCTCTCGGTCATAGACCTTGGCCCTTGAAATCTAAATGTGGGGGTTCCCTGCACAATGACCAGTACTCTTGACAGTCATTAGAACTTACCAGGGAACCCGGCTAAAGTACATTCCTTCTTAATTGCGGGAAGGACACACTGGTGGTAGAACCCTGCTGGGCCAGTTCAGGAATTTCCCAGTGACGTGCCTGGACAGGAATGTCTTTCTCTGTTTTTTCTTTTACTATTAATTTTTTTTTTCAGACCAAGTCTTACTGTGTCACTTAGGCTGGCCTTTAACTTGCAGCAATCTTCCTGCCTCAGCCTCCCGAGTACTAGGATCACAGGCATGCACCATCCCACCTGGCTTTCTCCATTTTATTTGGCTTAAAACTCTTCAGCCTGTTTACTTCTTGTTGGAGGAGTACTTAGTACGGGACACATACCCACCCCACCCCCTCACACACCCACACACCCCACCCCCGCCCCCGTTGGCCGTTTCACTGGACGGCCTTGCACCACCCGCCCACTGTCTAGGAAGTCAGGCCTGTGCGGATGGCGTCCCTGCTGTGCGCCTCTGCGGAGCCCACTGCTGGTGTGGCGGCGGGCATGGTGGCACCTGGGCCCGTGTGCCCTTGGTCTGCAGTCTGAGCCCAGGGTGGGGCCGCTGCACCTGCATGCGTTTTGGGGATCTGCTCTGTCTCTTGCCACTGTCTCTCCAGAGACAGGATCCGTGTGGGAGGGGCAGATGTACCATGGGGATTGTGACAGAAACTGTGTTTTGTCTTTTTCTGACCCCTCTTCTGTTGATGTGCAGGGTTTTATGAGTTTTGGACACCTTAACTGTAACGTAACTGCTGTATAATCTTCTTCATTATAATTTATAAATTGGAATGAAAATGTATCAAAGTCCAGTATACTTGAACTGCCTGGAAACTTTGAACAGTGAATCATTGGACAGAACAGTTTTCCAGATTATTTTAACCCTCTGCCGGACGTGCACACGCCTGTAATTCCAGCCCTTGGGAACAAGAGGCAGGAGGGTCACAGCCAGACTGTCTTGAAAACAGAAATCAAACAAAACCATTTAGCAGTAGGACTGATGTCAGGTTTCTTTGCAGTAATTTTCTGTAAAGGCACCTTCCTCCTGTCACCCTTGCTCGTTTGCCCAGAAGCAGGGCTTGAAGCCTGTGCCCCGTTCATGTTAGGCAAGTACTCTTCCATCCCCAGCCCCCTCCTTAAACTTCATTCTGAGACCAGGTTTGCAGGCTCAAACCCAAGCTGGCTGGACTTAAGCTCCTCCTCTTTCTGCTTGTGGAGTGGCTGGGCTTATTGCACAGCTGTGGGCCATAGTGTCCAGCTTGATAATGTTTTTTGATTGTTTGGTTTTGTGTTTTTGAGACAGGGTCTGGATGTATGGCCCAAGTTGGCCTTATTCGTGGCAATCTTCCTGCCTCAGCCTTCTGACTCCTGGGATTACAGCTGTGAGCTACCAAACCTAGTAGTAGTATTTTAAACATAGTTTGCATTGCTCTATTTTGTTGAATTATTTTTATTTCGTGTTCACATGAGAAAGAAACCCCGAAGGTTCCAAAGCATGTGTACTGCAGTGTGACCTGCCTCCTGGCCCCAGTGTTCCCGCAGACCTGTGTTTATGAGTGTTCTTACCAGAATGAACGCGCGCCTGCCCTGGGTGCCACTCCGCTGGGCTCCAGCCGGCCGTCCCTGGCCCACGTACTGCCGTGTCCCTGGCTCTGCAAATGCACCGTGTTCACCCCGATGGTGTGTTTTGGGGCGTCGCTGCCAGGAGAGACGGCCCGGGTCCAGGTGCAGTGCCCTAAGTGACACTTGCTTCAGTCTAGGGCAGCATATGTTCACAGTAAAAAATCACATTTCACAAGCTGCTGGAAAGAATAAAATGAAAAATAAATCCAAGTATCCCCCAGGTGACATACTTCCTTGTCTTTGTTATTTGCCTTACTTCTTGCTTTTTCCTAAAAAACAGGGCCTGTCAGTAGCCCCACCAGAGTCACCTCTCTTCCATGGGCATCGAACATGAGCCTAACTCCCTCCGTCAGTCTTACTGTGGCCGGTGGCGCAGCACTGTGGATAACTGCGCTCACCAGCAGGCCCTACTGTGGGTGCCCAGCGATTGCCAGATGAAGGGATCCGTGCTTTTAAACTGATTTGTTTCAGAAGAGGATAGCGTTCTGCCGTGTGCCTGCTGATGGAGGGTGACCACGCCTCTGAATGTTTGCAAATTTAGTGGGAAATAAGAGGAATCTGCTGTGTTTGTGTTATATCTGACTTAGAGAATTTGGACATTCTTTTTCGAGGGAGTCCTGGGTCCCTGCCTGGTTTTCTTATGGACTCATTACTTTGTTGTTCATTTTAGTACCGCCAGGAAGTCAGTCTGGTCACGTGTCTTACCGGTAGTCTTCCAGTCTGTCCTTCACTTGCATTGGTTTGTGAACATAGATAATCCAACCCTCAGCAGGGCGGAGGCTGAATTAATAAGGGCCCAGATCGTTCAGGGACCTGTGTGTGCTTCACCTACAGAGAAGGCTGTGACGAGGAGGGTGGTCTGCGCCTGTCGGAGCAGGAACAGGACGCAGGCCGCGCCCAGCGTGACCGCTGTGCTCTCCCGCAGAGGTGCTGTCGGCCATGGTCAGCGTGCTGCTGGTGTACGTGCTGATGGGCTTCCTGCTGTACGAGGCCGTGCAGAGGACGCTCCACACCAACTACGACATCAACGGGGACGTCATGATCATCACCGCAGCCGTCGGGGTCGCAGTGAATCTCATGTAAGCCGCGGGTCTCACGCCTTCTTCGCAGGTTTGCAAACCCACAGACTGTCACACCGCATCAGACGGGAAGTGAACTCATATCTTTAAAATGTGTGTATCCAGGGCCGGAGATTTAGCTCAGTGGTTCCGGCGGCTGTCTAGCAAGGGCAAGGTCCCTGGTTCGATGCCCGGTAACTATATACAACAACACCGGGCGTGGTGGCTCACGCCCACTGGCAGTCAGTACCATATACCACAAATGCTGGGCTTGGTGGCTCACCTCTGTCATCCCAGCATTCTGGAGGCAGAGGCAGGAGGATTGCTGTGAGTTCGAGGCTTGCCTGGGTTACATAGTGAGCTCAGGGCCAGCCTGAACTACAAAGCGAGACCCTGCCTCAAAATATGTATATGTATCCAATTTCTTAGATATTAATTAAACTAGACATTATAAATTCCTCTTTAGTTTGCTCAAGTACAATGAACCCTCAACTTAGGAATTTAGTATGTTCCCAAGGGCTGGTTGTAACTCAGGTCGGTCAATTCAGGCTCCATCTCCTCTACGCGGCCTTCAGAGTCTCCCCTGTGCACAGCAGATCTCAGTGACCTCACAGACGCCGGCCCAGGACTTCTCAGTTCCGCCACCCAGGGGGGACGCTGGCATGTTCCTTCAGAGCTGCCTAAGGGTTAGGTCTGTATCTGAGGCCATCCGGAAGCACAAGCGGCTGATCCTAGGGTTGACCCTAAGTTAGAACTAACATTTTGGCTATAACCCATGTTATTCATGTATCAGGCCAGTTTTAACTCAAGGGTCCACTGTATAATAGAGTTTGACTAACAGTCAAGGATATAAATAGGATAAAGTACTTGTTTAACATCCAGAATGCTTTGTTTTAGCTAGATTTCTGAGCTGCCATTTCCACCCTAAAAGCTACCAAATATTAAATCATATGCTTAATTGTCTAAGCCAGAGGTCAGCAGCCCTTTTCTGCAAAGGCTGGATGCTGACGATTCCAGGCCGTGGCCCCACGACCAGAGCTGTCCCGCCCCGTCCCACCAACCAGTGGCTGAACAGGGAAACTCGACGGGCCCAGCCCGCCACCCCGCCCGGCTTCCCCTGCTCGGGATCCGCCGGCCGCTTCGGCCGCTCACGCTGTCTCTCCCAGCCCCTCCCAGCACACCCACGCGCTCCTGGCCGCGGCGGCTGCCTCCCCACGTCCGCAGAGCATGTTCCGCCTCCCTCCTCAGCCATGGGGATGACGTCAGTGCCCGGCACGCAAGGGAGCTTGGACGCTCAGCGAGCAGACGAGTGGGCCTGCCTCACATCCGAGCGCCCAGCTGGACTCACACCTCGGCACTCAGCTCAGACGTGGGGTCACATCTCCCTCTCTCCCAACAGAATGGGGCTTCTGCTGAACCAGTCCGGCCACCACTCCCACTCCCACTCCCCGGCCTCCAGCTCCACGAGCCCCGGCCCCGGGGAGCCCCGGCCCGGGCAGGACAGCCTGGCGGTGCGGGCCGCCTTCGTGCACGCGCTGGGGGACCTGGTGCAGAGCATCGGGGTGCTCATCGCCGCCTACATCATCCGCTTCAAGGTAATCCAGCCGCTCCCCAGCCGGCCTCCAGCTTTGTTCTGTTTGTCCTTCTCAGACGGTCTCTCGCCAGGTCCAGGGTGACCTTGAACTCACTGTGTGGCCCAGGCCTTGAATTCATGGCGATCCTCTCGCCTCAGCCTCCCGAGAGTGCTGGGGTTACAGGTGTGCACCTCCACAGCCAGCTGCACATGTGTTTCAGTGTTGGGACTGCGGCTGCACACCGAGGCCAGCAGGCAGCACGGCTCTGGGAGCGTGGCACGCGGGCACCTTGCCAGCCAGCCCTCTCACCCACGTGCGGCCTCAGGTGTCCGTCACTCCCGAGCAGCCAGGTGTGAGATGTGCCAGGCGGAGAGCCGGCCTCTGGGTTCTGAGCCCGAGTCCCGCTGGCCGACCTGAGGGCCGTGGACCGGCTGCGGAGCCCCGGCTGTGCGTCCTGTGAAGCAGCGAGGCAGGCGTTTTAGAGGAACACAGAGCAGCCCAGGCGTGGCTTCCACGGGGAGGTCGTTGCGCGTTTTCGGGAGCGAGGCTCCTCGGCCCGGTGCCCCACACGCCCCGAGCTTTCATCAGGGTCTGTTTTGTGTCCTCGATGTTCAGTCACAACTTGGACCCGTTACCTTTTAGCCGGAGTACAAGATTGCTGACCCCATCTGCACCTACGTCTTCTCCCTGCTCATGGCTCTCACCACATTCCGCGTCATCTGGGACACAGTAGTCATCATACTGGAAGGTGAGAGCCCACTGGCGCCCCACGGGTTCACCCCGCCCAGAGAGGAGAGAGCCGGGTGCAGAGGCCATGTCTCGGCACCTCTCGGACACGGCTGTGTCACCCTGTGTGACCCACTGTCCCGTCTCTCGCTAGGTAGGTAGGTGCCCCCGTCACAGAGCGGAAGTGGAGGGCGGGACTGCGGGGTCCAGGTCAGGAGCTGGGGCGGGAGGGGCCGCGGCAAGAGGACGGCTCGGGTTGATTTTATGAGACAGGATCTCATGCTGTGTAGTTCGGATGTAGCCCGGGCTGCCCTTGAACTGGCGGCAGTCCTGCCTCAGCCTCCTGAGTGTTGGGATTACAGGCATGGGATTCCTTTTTCTTCTCTTCCTGGTATCAGGAATGGAGCTTTGTGCGCCATCCCCAGCCCGGTTCTTACCGCACTTTCATCTAGTGCTTCATCTCATGCCTTAGTTCCCCTAAGTCCACCATTCTGCGCTCACAGGCGTCCCGAGCCATCTGAACGTGGACCGCGTCCGGGAGGCCCTCATGAGGATAGACGACGTGTACTCCGTGGAGGATCTGAACATCTGGTCTCTCACGTCGGGCAAGTCCACGGCCATCGTCCACATGCAGCTAAGTACGCGCAGGGGCTGGGCCTCGGGCGCCGGGCGAGGGCGAGCTCTTCACAGGGGAGGCGGGCTCGGGACCCAGGGCAGAAAAGCAATTTCTTCACGTCTGCAGTCGGGTATCAAATTGATCTCTACCTTCAGGTTAGAGGCATGAAACCCACATACTGTGCCGTTTGGTGGGCTTCTAGATGCTTTTTGTTGAAGTCGTTTCACAGAGTGATTCTTCTAATTTTTCATTAAAACAACACACGTGTTCAAAAGTGTACGAGCTCTTTAATGGCGGGCCTGTAGTTAACGCCCGATACTCCTTCTCTGCCCGGAAGTGCACCGAAGAGAGGGAAATGCTCCTAATAAGCGCCCGGGCGCTTCCAGTGACTCTCACGAGTAGCTCACGAGGCCAGAGGGGAGCCCGACACGAGTCCGGGGGTCCCGGGTGCCTCTGCGGCTGCGCTCCGTGCGCGGTAACCCTGTGCCCTTGACCTTGCAGTTCCCGGAAGTTCGTCTCAGTGGGAGGAAGTGCAGTCCAAAGCGCAGCACGTGTTGCTGAACACGTTCGGCATGTACCGGTGCACCATCCAGCTGCAGAGCTACAGGCAGGAAGCGAGCCGGACCTGCGCGGACTGTCAGAGCTCCAGCCCCTGAGCGCGGCGCGTCCCGCCGTCCGGGACCCACCGGACGCACCGAGAGCAATAAGTGCGGCGGGGGGTGGGCGCGGCTGGGGTGAGGGCGGCCTCCGCCCGCCGCCCCGCCCGCGCTCCTGCCGCTTCCGAGGGGCGCCCCGCACTGTTTACAGAGGCGACTCCGCAGATACCTCACGGGACACTGTCCGCTGCCGACAGCGCCCTGCTCGACAGAGGCGGCACCGGGATCAGTATTCAACGTACACTTCGAGATGCTTTTTAAGGCCGTTTTATATGAAGCCAGAGCGAGCGAACTGAGTCATTTTGTACAGTTCTGTGATCTTGACGCCCAGCTTCTTCTCAATTGCTGCTCTTTTCACAGAAATGTTCTCAGCCGATTTCAGGCAGGACTAGGGATTGGGAGAGGGCAGAGCATGTGTTCACCCCTAAGCGTTTCAGAAAAGGGTTTCCTTTCCCAAATGAGTCTCCACGTTAGTCAAGTTATACTTTATAAACAACCTTTTCCAGATAGTTTCGAATCTTGGAGTTGACCGTTTGATTATTTGTAGGCTTATCAGAAGCCAATCTTTCCATGTTGTGGTCACTGTCATTATATTATTTAGGAAATATTTTCAATACAATTCTGAATGGCAGAGATTAACCTTAAACTCGAATTACCACAGCGTTATTTAAGGCAAAATAAAGAAGTGAGAGTGGGCTGTGGAGGTTCACGCGCGTCTCCAGACTCCCTCCTGCGGTGCGGGGCGCCCGGCGAAGGCGCCTGGGCAGCCAAGCTGTCCCGGGGCGCCGTCCGCACGCGAGCCTCCTTCCCGGTGAGCCACGGCCCAGCCCGAGGGCCGGGAGAAGACAGCTGCTCCCTGTGCGCGTGTGCACGTGTGCGTGGGTGTGCACGGCCTGCCGCGCAGGGAGGCGGCGTTAACTTTCCCAGTCGGTCCCCAGGTCGCGTCGCTTTCCGACACGGATGAGTGCGTAGCCGCGGCGAGCCGGGAAGCCGGGAGCTGGCGCCCTGCAGAGGCTCCGACGGCTCCCGGCGCTCGTCCACAGGTCTGGCTGCTCTTTCTGTCCGCCTGCTCCTCGGGAGGTACTTGATAGAGTCCAGCACCCTGTGGGCCCAGAAAGGACCCCTGAACCTACGAAACACTGACGCTTCCGCACACGCCCGCTCTGCCAGGGGACCCGGGAGGTGTCCTGAGCGTTGTCTTGGGCGAGGACCTTAGCTTTGTGTCAGCAGTTCAGCGGGTCGGGTCTGGGCTCGGACGGATGGCAGCTCTGTCACGTGACAGCCCGGACGGAGCAGGGCCCTGGGGCGCCCGCCCCGCCCTCCTGACCGCCGCCGTCCGGGGAGCCCCGAAGGCCAGCAGCGTGAGGACCCAGCGGCCTGTCCTCAGTGCGGCGGCCTCGCTCCGGGAGAGACTTCGGCCGGACGGTGACCGCGGCCCGGGCAGGACGTGGCTCCTCTGCGGCCACGCTGCCCCCGCTCTTGCTCTGTGCCAAATCCCTGCTTCGTCTCCGTACAACTTTGGGTGCTGCGTCTCCATCCCCGAAAACTAAGCTCCCGCTTTGTTTCCTCTGGCTGTGTCCGGCGCCCCGCCCCGGGAGACATGGAGGGCGACGCACCGCGGGGACGAGCTTGTTACAGCGGCGATCGCTGCGCCCGACTCCAGCCGCCCGGGCGCGACCAGGCTGGCTCCGGTGGCGCTGCCCCCAGGACGTGCTGCCAGACGCCTCCGAAACAGCACAACGCAGCTACCCCTCTCCCCGCATCCTTCCTGTCGAGGGCTCGGCTGCGACCAGACGTCCGGTTCGGTCCGAAGCCCCTTGAGGTAAGGTCGGGCGGCTTCGCCACCTTGCACCTCCCCGCAGGGGTCAGAGGCTCCCGCGTGGGCGGCATCTCCAGAGGCCCAGCCGCGCCCTGCAGCCGGCTTCGGCACTGCAAAGAGAAACAGCGCCGCGGGGCTTCTCGGCCTCGGGTGGGTCCACGTCAGGCGCGAGATCGGGAACGCTGAGGGAAATGCGGCTCCGGAGAAGGGCTCAGCGCCGCCTGCGCTGGGCACTGACTGTCCCTGAATAAGCCATATCGCACGTGAGAGGCTCTCTGCTCCCGGGTCCCTCTGGAACCGGGGATTTTGCACATGACTGATTGATCTCAGAGAGATTTTGACACTGGTTCGTCTGTGTAAGATCAGAGTGTATGTGTATGTTCTGTGTCTGCAGTTTTCAAATTGTAATTTCCTATGTTTCTTAAAGTGTCGTTTTTGCCATGTGGTTTATTAAAAAATGGAAGTGTACAGCCTGTCTCATTTTTGTTCTTTTCATTCATAGTTACAGACCTTGAAGCAGTGTTTAAAAAGCGTCGGGAACTCCTCTGGTGTGTCTCGCTTAGCCCTCTGCCAGCCGTACCTCCTGAGTGACACAGGAAATAGATCCCTCTCTCCTGCGTCAGCCCCTCGTCACGGTGCCCGCGGCAGCAAGAGGGGAGGACAGAAGAGTATGTGCAGGGACCGGCCTGGCCCCAGCGGTGGGCTCAGTGAGGGCCCCTCACGGGGCGACTCTGCCCTCCTGAGGGCTAAGAATGGTTGTGACTTTTTTTTTTCAATCCATGAAATAAGCACTTGGGAGGCTGAGGCAGGAGGAACCCGGGAGTTCAAGGCAGCCTGAGCTAGGTGGCAAGACCTGGTCAGAAGAGTAAAAGGCAGTGAAACGGTCTTACGCCGCGTTAAATTCCGGAGCCTGCAGCGGCCCGGCGTGCGTGGGCCCTTCCCCCGTGCTGGGACTCTGCAGGCCGGCTGGCACCGCTGCCCGCGGGGAGGACGCCAGAGCCCCGCCTCCCGAGTTAGGGCGGAGGGCAGGGAAGCGCGACCTCGGGCCCAGAGTGCACACGGCTCGCGCCACCCGTCAGGGCGCCGGGTCAGGCACAGACGCCGCTGACGGAAGAGGCTTCTCGCCTGATTGTTTAAGTTTTTCACTTGAGATAAGCAATATGAAGGAAATTAAAAATGCATATATAGTACCTACATAGTTAATGCAGTCCGGAGCTCACAAACGAAAAATGACACCTTCCCTGGGAAGTAAGATTTTAAAATGGATGCTGAGCTTTCACGATGTTCTTTGAAGTTCTCAGGTTACCTTGGAAATGAGCCAGCTGTATCTGCGACAGGGTTATGGAGCTGCGGGGAGCTGTACTAATAAATCCAGAGTGAGTGCAGATTACTTACTGAGCTGTGTTTCTATTTGGCTGCATCTGAGCTGTGGGCGCGTTGGTTTCCTCTGGTGCGTGTCACACTGAAGTGTTTGGAGCAACAGTCTGACAAGCTCTCACTCATGCCCGGCTTTCGGTCTCATTTCATATATACTATTTGTTTGTTTGTTATTGGGTTTTCTGAGACAGGGTCTCATTATGCAGCCCAGGCTGGCCTTGAACTCACAGCCATCCTCCTGCCTCAGCCTCCTTCTTGCTGAGATCTCAGGGGTGCACCACCACGCCTGGCCTTATTTCATGTGCACTTGAACAATATGCGGGGCTGTAGTTTAACGTCAGCCATGGTTTCATTAGAATTGCTAGAAGCTAGGAAGTGCAACTGATCAGAACAAAATGAAGGATAATAGGAAGTCAGTAGATGGATCCGAAATGGGAGAGATGGAGGGGGTAGCAGGGAGGGTGACTTAAGCTTGTGCGCATGGACCAGCCTCCCTGAGGGATGGAGGTGCCGCGCGCGCGCGCGCGCACACACACACACACACGCACGCACGCACACAGACGCGCATGCACCAAGACAAGGAAAGCTGGGAAATACGAGGCCTTTGACCAGTTAGAATCCACGTGAGTCGTGCTTAGACTGAGGTTTGGACCTGCAGCCTCCGAGGACATTTCCACCAGCACCCTGGGCAGGACTCAGAAGGCTACGAACTTCAGACAGACTCTTTCTGACGGTCCGAGGGACTGGAACCAGGACCTTCACACCGAGCCACCTCCCACCCGCTGTGCATTTTGAGACAGGGTCTCTGAGTTACCTCGGCTGGGCTGCGTGCAAGCTTAGGATCCTCCTGCCTCGGCCTCCCAGAATGCTGGGATCACAAATGGGGGCTGTGACCCCCCCCCCCCGGCTGACGCTTTGTTACCAAGTAGCCGCCCTGGCCCTTGCCCTGGACTTTTCAGAAATTTGTTCTGGTTTTTCTAGATTCCCACTATTTCTCTTGCTAGTTTCTGCATAGTGGCTCTTGAGGTTGGTTTTGGTTTATACGTTTAACAAAATGCTGATGATACAGAAAAAATTATGTGGATTATTTTTTCTCCAGTACATATTGATGTATTTCTTCTTTTCTTTTTTTTTTTTCAATACTGGTGATCAAACTCATGACCTTGCGCTTGCAAGGTAGACAGCAGCACCACTGAGCTAAATCCCTGGCCCTGTTGATAGATTTCTTGATATGAGACTGGGGCTTTTTGAAATAGAGAATTATTCCAGACATGGAACCCTAGAAACAGACAGATCTGGTCTGTCCCCAAGACACTCCCAGGGTCTGCACATCTAACCCCAGCCACCCTTATCCAGCCCAAGAGCCATTCCAGTGGAAAACTGCCAGCAGATTTGTTTGTTTCCGGTTTGGTTTGGCTGGAGCTTTTTGGGGTTTTGTTCTGTTTTGTTTGAGGCAGGGTCTCGCTATGTAGCCCAGGCTGGCCTTGAATTCACCGTGTACCCCCAGGCTGGCTTCAAATTCAAAGATCCTCCCGCTTCAGCCTCCCAGTCCAACAGTTTAAATAACCACCAGCCGCCTGTGTCTGAGCGTGGTCCAGCGAGCGTCTGGCTCAGGACGAAGGACCGGAGGCTGGAGTTGGGCTCTGGTTTTTCAGCAGAGAAGTGGCAGGGTGGGGCCATAGCTCCCAACACACAGCGACCGTCCCCAGCTTTCCATTTCAGCTTCCCTGGGGCACAGGCCCGGCCCACCCTCCCCTCCTTAAGGAAGACTTTTCCAAAGCCCTGGGTATTTTTAAAAACTCCGAAGACAAAGTGTTACATAATTCACAGGACCTGAGCCACTGGTGTATATTTGGTGCTAGAAGCACTTCTCATCTCTAAGAGACCACGGGAGATAAACTGGGACATCGCAAAAAGTCAGCTCCCTTGGCTGGAAATGGCTTTTCTAAAATGGTGGGGACTTCGGCCAACTGGCATCCGCCCATAGTCAGCTATGGCTGGGCCTGGGCAGGCCGCCCTGCCGGTGGAGAAGGAACCACCGGTGGAGAAGAGGACAAGGCGGTGTGGCATGTGGGGCGCCTGAGGGCACAGTCCCGGCCCCGAGTGGAGGCGCCCGGCCAGGTGGACCCGGCCGGCCACAGGCCCGTACCACCGCGCTGGGTGCGCCGCCCACCGCTGCCAAGCCGCAGTCGGCTTCCCCTAGCCCGGGAGCAGTCGCTGCTGGCATCACCAGCCCTGTGCACGGAGACACTCTGCCACCTGCCGTCCTACGTGCCACAGCGGAGTCTTGGGACCCTTGTCAACCTCCCAAAAGAGATGCCCTGCCGGGCCGGGCCAGGCCGGGCCAGGAAGATGGCCACCATGAGTCCCGGGCAGAGCCAAGCGCTGTGTAGCCAGCGAGTGATAAGGACATGGAGAAAAGTGTGGGAAAAGGGGTTTAGAGCGCGTTGTGCAACGGCACGCGTGTTTGGGGAGGAAAGGCCAATGTGCTTCTCCTCAGTCATTCTGAGGGTTTGGGGGAGACCAGAGCAGGCACGCGCAGGCCCCGCACCTCCTCTCCCCGGAGGCCCTGCAGGGAGACCCGCATCCCAGGCCGGCCCGTTCTGGCCGTCGCTGGCCACCACTCCCCCCAGACACCGCGGCTGCACTGGGCACCCCACAGGCCTCGGGCACAGAGCACCAGGCTGCCTCGGCCCGTGACGCTCCTTCCCCATCAGGGAGACTTCAGAAGGTCACGGAACTCTCCTGTGCTTCAGTTTCTCCATCTATAAAACGGGGTGGCACATGCCTGTGATTCCAGCACTTGGGAGGCTGAAGCAGGAGGATCACCAGCCTAGGCTACACACTGAGGCCCCCTGTCAAGCACAAATAAACACAAGAGCTACAAGAGCCCCACCCAGTGGCTCCCTAACCACAGGCCACTCTCCTGTGAAATCCCAGACCGGCCTTTCCTGCTGAGCCTCACCTGCTCTCACCCTGGCCCGGACCCTGAAATGTGGCTCACGTGGGACTGGCCGCCCCCACCCCTCATGAGATGGAGCCGCCAGACCTGTGTCAGCCCTTAAAGGTTCTGGACTTTCAAGATGTTCCTGTTTTCAGTGGCTGAGACTCCCACAAGGCCAAACATCAAAGTCACACGAAAGAATCAGACAGTGAGCCCGGCCCCTATGCCCCGTCTGTCCCCAGAAGTGACCCCTGGCCATGGCTTCCCCATGTCACAGCCTGGGCTACATTTAAAAAGAATAAAAGGCAAAGGCCATGCTGACCAGACAGTGTGTAAGAGCAAATTACCGTCAGGCATTTCCTTTTCATTTATTTAGGGTTTTTTTTTTTTTTTTTGAGATAGGGTCCCGCTATGTGGCTTGGACTATCACTGAACTCACCGTTTAGTCCAGGCTGGCTCAAACTCACGGAGACCCTCCTGCCTCAGCCTCCTGAGTGCTGGATCACAGGCGTGCAGCACCACGCCCAGGTGAGCTATCCCTGTAGTTACTGCTCAGAGATGCAGTGGCTTGTCTGCTGTCAGGTACTCTTTCACCGCATCACAGTGCAGTTCGTTTAGATTCTCGCCTTCACCATAACGGCGAATGAGGAGCCAGACCCTCCTCAGTGCGCATGCACGCAGGGCTGCCGGGTCACAGGATCGCCCCTGTGGAACTTTCTTCGAAGGCAGCACAGTTTTCCAAATCTGTGCAATGCGCACCCGCTCCCGTGGTGCCCACTTTCCCGCATTTGTTCTGACCAGGCTTTGTTGGGCTCGTTTCTTTTATTTACTTTTTGTTTTGTACCAGGGATTGAACTTGGAACCTTGAGCTTTGGTCTGGGTTTCAAGGGATCTGGAAGGAGATATGCTGGTGGCACCTCCTCAAAAATTAAAAAGGAAAGTGGAGGGACGCCCCCTCGTGGGCCAAATCGGAATTGCCTGGGAGATTTTTGTGGTTTGGGTTTAGTTTTTTTCCTCCGTGGTGGGGGGGGGGGCTCTGCGCAGGCGCACAAGCTCTGCGAGTTTCAAGTCAGAGTAAAAAATTAAATGTCTCTCACACATGTCGCTCATTGTCCACTTGAACAATCCCTTTAACGTCCTAAGTCTTCTTTTCTCTGTTGAAAAAGCAGCTCATTTATTTTTGCATATTAATATACTTTAATATATCATTGTATGTAAATAAATGTCATGATTTATAGACACTTTCATGCGTGTCGTGGCGCTGGTGAGCAAACCCAGGGCTCATGCTCGCTGGTGAAACGCTCGACCTCCGAGCTGCGCCCCCGCCCCGACGTTTACGTGAGCAGCGAAGAGCTCGCCACGACGTACCGCTTCCACCTTCTTCCGCGCTTTTAACTTTAAAAAAACACCAGGATCACGTATGTTATTCGGGTTGGCCTTGAACTCAGCGTGTACCCATGGCCTCGAAAATCGTGGCGATCCTCCTGCCTCAGCCTCCGAGTGCTGGGACCACAGGCGTGCACCAGCACGCCCCGCCCCACATTAATTTTCAGATTAAATTATTGTCACCGTGCAAACCTCCGCTCAAACCCAATTCAGGCTTGTCGGAAGGTGACCAGCAGATGGCGTCCTAGCTCTAAACTGAATTTCAACTACTGAGTTTCCTGACTGGCCCAGCGTGAGACCCACGCCTCCATCCCTGGGGGAGGTCACCGCTCCGACGAAGAAAGGCACACAGAGGGCTTCATGCCAGGCTGGGAGGCGAGCCCCGGGCACCGCGCATGTCGCCTCCCTCCCTCGATTCCTGTTTTCAGTTTTACTCTCATTATAGTTTGGTGTTTTTAAGATAGGTCTCCCTGTGGAGCCCAGGCTGGGTTGGAACTCTTGGTGATCCTCCTGCCTCAGCCTCCCCAGTGCTGGGACGGCAGCCGCGCCGGGGCGCAGTAGTCACCCCGCGTTTGCTCAGAGCCGACCTGGGCCTCGGGCGGCGGGCGGGACCCCAGTCACACGGTGGCCTGTGGCCTGAAGCGTCCGGCCCCCGGCCCCAGCAGCCCCGGCTCCGGCCCAGCCCCGCGCCCCCGGCCGAGCAGGCCCGGGAGAGGCATCCGGAGCCGCGTGAGGCGGGGCCCGGGCGGGGCCGGGAGCGGCACCCGGACGGGCGAAGCGGCGGCGGGGTCTGGAGCCGGACCCCTCGCGGCGGGGGCGTCCGTGCGTCCGTCTGTCCGCGCGTCCGGCGGTGCCGAGGGTCTGCGGTTCGCTGCAGCCGGGGAGGGCGGCAGAGCCTGCGGCTCCGGGCGGGCCGAGCGCTCGGCCTCGGGCCTCTCCGCAAACAGCCGCCGGGCGCCCCGCGTGGAGGACGGAGCGCTGCGAAGCCCCGCGCGCGTTAGCGGCGTGAGCCGGGAACAGGGCACCGCGGGCGCAGCGCGGGGAGAGGCGGCCGTGGCTAAAACCAGGGTGTTTTTAACAGATTTGTTATGGTAACAGTGTGATGAGCGTGTCTGAAGCAAGGAGTGTTCTCCGGGGCCGTGACAGCCTGTCTTGGAGTGTGTTTGTCTTTTACTGTAGTACATTTAGGTTTGTTTATTTTTGAGATAGGGTTTGCGTGTAGCCCACGCTGCCCTCAAACTTTGGCAACCTCCTGCCTCAGCCTCCTGGGCGCCGGGATGTTGGCGCGAGCTCTCCCGCCCAGCCCGCCGGCTTCAGCTTGAAGAGCCCCGTCCCTCCTCACGGCACCGGGTGCCGCGGCTCACGCGCCCGCTGCTCGCCTGTCGCCAGCTCCGCCTCGGTGACCCGGTCCTGCCCCTCGGCCCGGCCGGGCAGGCGCTGCACCCCAAAGCAGTGGGCACTACCACAGCGGGGCGCCCCGTGCCGCTGCCCAGAGGCGGGGAAGAGGCACCGGCCGGAGTGGGGGCGACGGTGCCAACCCGGGAAACGGCCCGACCGGCACAGGGCGCCCTCGCTCCCGGACGCCGCCGGCGGGGCGCCGCGCGGAGCCCGGCGAGGGGAGGGAGCGGGCGGAGCAGGCTCCGGATCCCGACCGGGGACGGGGCGGCGGGTCCGCAGCCCGAGCGAGGCTCGCTAGCCCCGCGGCGCCGTCCTGCCCTGGGCCGGTCCGAGTCGCGGACCAGCACCCGCCGGGGCGTCACCGGGCTCCTCCCACCGCGCCCGCCTCGGCGGGGGCCCGAGGGGCGGATCCCTACGGGCGACGGGCGCGTAACTCCGCTGGGGCGGGGGGAGGTCGGCGGCCTGCGAGGAAGAGGGCACCGCCGTGGGCGAGGACGAGCGGGACTCCTCGGACGGACGGGCACCGCCCCCCTTGGTAAGGTCTTGCTCTGTGCAGCCAGGCGACGCCGGCCTGGAACTCGCTGTGCAGCTCAGGCTGGCCCCAAAGGCGCGGCGATCCCCCTGCCTCAGCCTCCCCAGAGCTGAGCTC
>PVIC010033634.1:0-20169 GCA_004025085.1 Thryonomys swinderianus | reverse complement strand
AAAAGCCTACTGTGTCTCTGTTTCTGGTCTGGGGACACTAGTGGAGCAGACACCTCTGGAACTGTCTTTCAAACAAGAATCTTTGTCAGGGTGGCGGAGGTAGGGTGGGGGAGGGGAGGGGAGATGAGAATTAAGTTGTGCCATATACTGGTACAAATTCTCAATGTGGAGTGTAATTGTGATGTGTATCTATAAGGTACCAATAAAAAAAAGAATCTTCGTCAGGCAGCACTGTTACGGGCTTCATTGTACACTACAAAATATTCATATTTTGAAATCCTCACCTCCAAACCTTAGACTGTAACCATATTGGAGATAGAGTCCTTAAAAAAATAATGAAGCACTGGACGCAGTGGCACACAACTGCAGTGCCAGCTACTTAGGAGGCTGAGGCAGGAGGATCACAAGCTGGAGACCAGCCTGAGCAAGTTAGTGAGACTAGGTCTCAGAAAGATCTGGGGATGTAGTCCAGTGGTACAGGACTTGCTCAGTAAGAGCAAGCCCCAAGTCCAACGTCTAGTGTCCCACAGAGACCCAAAGCAGACCACCCTACGCCAAGGGCGGCACGCTCTATGCCAAGGGCAGGAACTCAGAGAATCAGGGACAGCACCGGAAGTCTTGGTAGTGGGGACTCCAGGGCGAAGGTCCTGCTGCTGTGCCGTCCTCCCTGCGTCACTAGGACCGACCTTGGTGGATCTGGGGGATCTCAGCACCCTTCCAAGAACTCCCCTTTCTTGTCTCACTAAGCTTGTCTGCGGTAGGCGTTGCCCCTCCCGCCACAACACCGACTGGCCGGTGTCATCTCGTGCGGTCCAATCCTCCCTTCCCTGAAAGTACAGCCCCTCTTGTGGGCCAGGGAACTGAGATTCGACGCCATAAGTAGCTGGCCCGGGGTCACAGAGTGGTGAGGTAGGGTGTCCTCTCCACACTGGGTGACCCCAAGACACCGTTCTGACCACGGTGAGCTCCGGACTCCTCTCTAGCGCCGTCTGTGGGAAGTCACTGCGCAGCCGCGGCGGGGCTCACCCACCTGTGGGGAGTTTCTCCAACCTGCTCCCGGACAGGTCCTTTAAAGGGCCCCAGAACTTCCGTTTCTCCCTGGAACCTTGACTCTTGCTCCTTCCCGCCCACCATTTGTCTTGCAGTTAAAGGATAAAAACCACCCTTTGTTGGTAGCGGCACAGCGGCCTGACCCACAATTAGGAAGTCCCAGTAATCAAGGAACCAGAGAAAGGACAAAACGAAGGCTCAGCTGCCAATGGGATTCTGAGCATCTCTCTTCTTTCCTAAAGTAAAATTGCTTTTCATTCTTGCTTTGGAAAGACCCCAAAAGCTGCATCGCTGTCGTTAAATCTCGCAGGCCCACCACAACTTCAAATTTCTTTTTTTTTTTTTTTTTTTTTTTTTTTGAGACAGGGTCTCTCCGTGTATTTCAGGCTGGCCCTGAGCTCACTATGTAGCCCAGGCAAGCCTCGAACTCAGCAATCCTCCTGCCTCTGCCTCGAGTGCTGGGGTGACAGGCGTGAGCCACCAAGCCCGGCACTGTGGTATATGGTATTGATTGCTGGTGGGTGGGCGTGAGTCACCACGCCCAGCATGGTATGTGGTACCGGGATCGAACTCAGGGCCTTGAGCTTGCGAGGCAGGCGCCGGAACCCCTGAGCTAAATCTCCGGCCCCACAAGGTCACATTTGGCTGGCAGAAGGGTGGTGGGCGTGGTCCCGCCGTCTCGTCTTTCTGCGCAGGTGCCTGAGGCTTGGGAGGGGCCCTCGTCTCCGCCCCGCCTCAGGCCTCGACGCGTGCGTGACCGGTGGGGGTGGAGGCTGCGCGCGTCTGTCACGCTGCTTGCTACAGGGGCACCCAGGCTGGCGGAGCGCGGCTCCCCTCAACTTCCCTCCTCTGACACCGGACCTCAGGTGAGGGACAGCCCGGCACAGATGTGACCGGAGTGCCCGAGGAGACGAGGATCTTGTCTCCATGACCAGCTGTTGCGTCTGAAGTGCTGAGGGCGCTCCGCGCTCCGGCTCCCGGCGACGGCGTCGGGAGGGAGGGCTTCCAGGAAGAGGTGGGCGGGGCCTCCGAGGAGGCGCGACGGACTGCTGGCGTGAGGAGGATCCCGGGAGGGAGGAGCCCGCTGCGCGGTGACTCGGTTTAGGTCATTTCCAGCGGGTCCGCAGGAGGGCACAGTGCGGTTGTGTGTGTTTGTGTATGTGTGCGTTATGTCCGTGCTTGGGGAAGAGTTGCACTACGCCAGCACTGACGGGTTCTCATTGAGCAAGGTCTGAAACGGATTAGCGGAACAGGAAGGAATCAGCACTTCTGATCTAAGAGATTAATATCATTTTCAAAATGAAAAATCCCCCGCCCATCAGAAACAGAATTCTTTTGAAAGGGCTGAAGGGGTAACTCAGTGAAAATATTGTGAGTTCAATCCCAGGTATCTCTGCTTGGCCCACAAAACCCTGAGCAACCTCACTCTGTACACCTTCCTCAAAGAACCAGGAGCCCTGGAGGGGCAGAGCAGGAAGGGGGCGGTGCTTTGAAAAACTGTTTCTGGGTACTTTTATCTCTGTTCTGGTGGTTCTGGGGATGGAACCCAGGTTCTCTTGTGTGCGAAGCAGGGGCTCTGCCACTAAGTTGCGTGTCCAGTCTGCAGGAGAATTTGTAAGACTCTAAAGTATACCAATTTGACTCACTCCTCTTTCCTGTCTCTTTTGCCTGCCTTCCTACTGTCTCTTCCTCTCTTTAGATCCTTACATCATATACCAGCACTTCCCCTTCAGGAACTGCTGTGAAGCCAGGCACCATGGTGTATGCCTGTAACGCCTATACTTGGGAGGCTGACACAGCAGAATCACCACAAGTTCAAGGCCAGTCTGAGTTTCATTGTGAGTTGAAAGCCAACCTAAACTACATAGCATGACCCTGTCTTGAAAAAAAGGAAGAAGGAAAGAAAGAAACCAAAGAAAGGAAGGAAGGAAGAAGAGAGAGTTCAGGAAACTGGAAACAGAAATCGGACCTTTAATCCTCTCAGCTTCCAAATAGAGCTTTTGCATTTGCATATCTCTTAGCTTGTCATGTCTGAAAATAAGCCCAAATAAAATCTGGCCCTCCTTTTATGCTGTGTCAGCAATTGAAAAGTTGAAATTGTCAACCAAAAGTAGAAATTTGATGTCTACAGGTAACCCAAAACTTTGCTAGTTACTCCAAACTGATCTCTTTTTTTCAGCCTCTATTTACTACAAATGGAAAATTTTTCTAAGGCTACAGGAGATTAATTACTCTCAAAAAATTTATGTTTTGAGGTTTATGGTCCATAATATGATACTGTCTCATGCTGATCTGATACTGTGGACCTTTTCATGAACTTTAAAAGCAACTAAAAGTCCAATTTTATTTTTTACTGGGAAGACTCCTTCCCTCTCACACTTCCATCAGTATAGTTTTAAAAAATGGTAGAAATGCATTAATACAGTTCCTTGGTCAGTATTACATATCATACTTAAAATAGCCCACGAACTTTAAATAACTGCAAGGGAGGTATCTTTGGCAAAGACAAAAAAAAATCATTTTTAAAACCTAGCATTTGTCTATCTCAGCTCTAGCAGAATGAGTCTGTTCCCTGGTCCTTTAACTCCAATAGGCCTTTGCCAAAAATTCCCTTCCTCTCTCCCTTACTCAGTTAAAGGGACCTGCTGTCACACTGAGCTCAAGTTTTTGGGATTTATCCAGAGATATGTTAGCTTCAAAATGCACCTTGTAAAATGACGCAGAATTGTTGTCTCTAAAACTTTGGATTTACCCATTTTCTTCAATCCTGAGGTATCTTCTTAGATAGGCAGAAATAAAAATTATTATATCTGATCATCCTTCCAGACAGGTCACCTTCACTGGATTAAGAAGAAATACCTATCGGAATAGTAGAGCAAGTCCTTGGTACGTCTGGGTGGGTCACAGAGGCATGGCCTTGCTTACTAGATACTGTCTCTTCCCCGGTTCCTCTGTGGTGCTTTCCCCTCTCCTGCCTCCTGGCCAATAGGAACCAATAAACATTAGTAAACCACGCCCATCTGCCATGATGTGCCCACCTTGGAGCCAATTGACCTTGACTGTTGAATGAATTCTCCCAAACCAGGAGCCATATTAAACCTTTCCTTAAGCAAGTTGTGAGTTTCAGTTGTTGTGTCAGCAAAAGGAAAATTGATTAATACAGAAAATTGGGGGCTGGAGATTTAGCTGAAGTGGTACTGCGCCAGTCTTGGATACACAAGGGCCCGAGTTAGGTCCCCGGTACTGCAAAATTAATTAATTAATTAATTAATTAATTAGAAAATTTTTTAAAAATACAGAAAATTGGTACCACAGAGGTAGAGATGTTGCTGTGACTGTATTTGACCATGTGATTTAGAAGACTCCAGGACCGATTTAAAGGATGACTTTGGAAAGTTTTATGGATGTGATCTAGGCAAGTCCTAAAGTGCTATAAACCAGTCTTGATAAGTGCTTCTCACTGGATGTTTAAAGGTCAGAATGCCAACAGAAGTGCACAGTAAAGGGCAGGTTCTTATGGTTTCCATTGACAAAGAGTTTATTGAAAGTCAGGCTACAGGATATATCATTCTGGTAGAAAATTTGTCTATATTTTGCTCATATCCTGAGACTTTGTAGGAGACTGAGATTAAGGGAAGTGGACTAATTCATCTTGCAGAGGAAATTTTAAAACAGCTCAAAATCCAGGCTATGGAATGGTTACCACTGGCTACTTTTAGCCAGATTTCTAGTGAGAAGTAGGAACAAAATGTACAGCAGAAAAATTTGGAAAAAAAATATAGTACAGAAAGAACCATCTATAAAGTTGGGGACAGAGGAGATGCGGCTGCTAAAGAGATTAACACCATTAAAATAAAACAAGGTATGTTGCACTGTGACAAGAAGAAATATGCCTTGAAGGAATCTCAGGAACCAGCAAGACCCCACCCATAGCCACTTCAAAGGTGTAGTACTGTGAAGCGTTCATTTGAGAAGCTGAGCCCTGGGACCCCCTCTCCAGAAGGTTCTCTTGGATAATCGGCTTTCTGGGATTCATTTCACTCTGTTTACTCATCTGGGCACTCAGAGGCCACTGCGGATATGATCCAAGGGAGACTGGCTACTGCTTCCACTGACCAAAGACCTTGATGTTGTCCAAGTAATGCTGGTGTGACTGGCATGCAGAGTGAAAAAGTTGTGGGGGACAAGGAGGCTCCCATCTAGATTTCAAAGGAAAGCCTGGGAAACCAGACAAGGAACCCCCAAGAGGGTGGTACCTGAAGCCGTATAAATGAAACAAAAGGTGCAGCGGAAATCCCAGGAAGTTGGACGTTCCAGGAATATAGAATGTCTGCCAAGGAAAGCTGTCCATTGTGAATGGAGCCAGCCCAAGAGAGGGGCTGTGTGCACTGCAGCTGGCTAGCCCGTGGAGGTGGGGCCACCCCATCCCTTTGAATCTCATTTTACAACCGTGTGCCCTGGATGCCACATATGCAGCTACCAAACTCAATGTTTGCTCTACTGAGTTTTGATCTTGCTTTACTATGACTCTTCTCCTCTCTCTCTTGCTTTTTTTTTTTTTTTTTTTTTTTGAGACAAGGTCTTGCTTTGTAGTTCAGGCTGTTCCTGAGATCACTATGTAGCCCAGGCAAGCCTCCAACTCAGCAATCCTCCTGTCTCTGCATCCTGAGTGCTGGGATGACAGGCGTGAGCCACCATGCCCGGCACTGTGGGGTGTGGTGCTGATTGCTGGTGGACGTGAGTCACCACGCCCAAGATCATATCATTGTATGTGGTTACTGGGATGGAACCAGGGACCTTGTGCTTGCTAGACAGGCGGCGGAACCACTGAGCTAAATCTCCGGCCCCTCTCTTGCTTTCTTTTAGAAGGGGAAAGTTCACTCTGTGCCACTGTGCCTTGGAATTCTGTAATTTATTTTAATTTTTATAGAAATTCCGAACTGAGAGTTTGCCCTGAATCTCAGGAGAGATTTGGACTTTGAAAAATGCTAGAACTAATGATAGGAAAAGCATTAGTGTATTCATAGTCATACATGGCGTAATTGTATTGGTAGGGAGAAGTATGAGTTTTCTATTACCTTCATGTGGAGAAAGAGTAAGTGTGGTTTAAGGAGAAATGTTTGGGTTACAAGTTGATAGCCAAGGTATCCTGACCGCTCATCCTGATGTGTCAGCTTCGTTAGATTAAGAAATACCGAGCAGATTAACAGGGCCTTCTCTTGAGTGTGTCTGGGTGGCCATGGAAGTGTGGCTTTGGGTACACATGGGGCCCTTGCCCGTTCCTCACTCAGAGCAGTGCTGTTTCCCTGCTCTGCTCCGCCTCTGCCGTGAACTAAGCAGCTAAGTTCTGCTGTCTCTTTCCATGACGATGCTAAAGCCAGGTGACTGTGGACTTAATCCTTGCAGACCATGAGCTGAATTAAATTTTTCATCCTTTACATAGTGAGTGTTCACCAACAGGAAAATTGACTAGTACACTGGATGTAGGGACCCTGGAGAATGATTGTGGCTTCATGCAAGCTGCACGTTTGACAGGTGGGTGGAACCTAGTTGACACATTAAAGGGCAAAATCCTCATCCTTCCCTCTGCAGACTCCACACTACCCACTTATGCATTTCCTCCACACTTTTCCATCAAACCAGTGAGGATGGTGCAGAAGGTGTGCAGTCTCCAGCTGCAGGGGTGTCTCTCTCGGGTTAATTCAGGCTGCAAATTGTTCATACACATTCTCTATTTGCCCCTTCAGGCTCTCTCCTAAGTGTGGCTGGAATTCCCAGGATTCTTTATTAAAATAGTTTCCCAGACTCCCCTTCCAACAGCTGGTGTTATCTTTGACAGCAGGCTGGCCTCTGTTTTTGGGCTGGACAGCATCAGACCCAAAGAGCGCACTCCGGTTTTGGAGCAATGCTTCCCACAGACTGCTGGCCAAGAGGCGTGCGGGGTGGGGGAGGGGTAGGCAGTAGCGGCATCGAGGGAGCCACCTCCCCCACCAGCCCCATACAGCACGGGCTACTGCCACCTCCGCAGGTGGGGCCCTTCGCCCCTCCCGCCTTTGGTTCAAGACGATCCAGAAGGCGTGCAGCAGTCTCACCCCAAATATTCCTCGCAGCTTCTCCCTGCACCTGCCCATTTAGGCATCCCGACTTCCAAATCGCCCAGCACCTGGTTGATTCCTACAAATAGGTTTTTCCTGGAGAATGCAAAAACCGACAAGCAAAAAACCCTGGAAATTATTTTAGTTGATACAATAGAATATTTTTGTCGTTTTGTTTTGCTTTTGAGACAGGGTCTAGGTATATACTCTAAGCTGGGCTTGAACTCACTGTGTAGCCCAGACTGGCTTCAAACTTATAATGATCCTCCTTCCTCAGCCTCCCCAGGGCTATGATTACAGGAATCCACCAGCACCTCTGGCAGGAATGTTTAAAAATAGCACTTGGGCCGGGCATGGTGGCTCATGCCTGTCATCCCAGCACTCGGGAGGCAGAGACTGGAGGATTGCTGAGTTCAAGGCTTGCCTGGGCTACATAGTGAGCTCAGAGCCAGCCTGAACTACAAAGCGAGACCCCGTCTCAAAAAAAAAAAAATAGCACTTGGAAGAGAAAATACTGAACCTCTTCAGAAGTCAACTGCTCAATAACTTTAAGTGGGTTTTTACATCTTTATGTCCACTAATCTTTTTAATAATCCAGTTCAGCAGGCAGGTTTTGTATACCTCTAATATTTTAGTATTGTGACATATAAGGGAACTGAAGGAGTTTAAGCAATGTGCTTGGGCTGTAGGTCAGGGCAGGAACTGGAACTTCTGTCTCATTTCATTCTTATTGTACACTTATTTCATAAGCAAATCATGAACAAGACCCAGACTGAACACATCTCAGATACCTTGTCAAACATGGCTCAGACTCATTCATTATGCATGCACAAAGACTTCCTGAGGAGATGTAATGCATTGTTTATAGTACAGAAAGTCTGAGAACAACCGTGCACTTAACGCCAGGCGTTATGATCTACCCAATGCTGGGAATTATCATATAGTCATTAAAACAAAGTTACAGAAGCCTCATGTGCTCATAGTGGGGCTTTTGGGAGGTGACTGGATCATGGAGATGTGACATTTGTCAACGGAGTCACCCACTGATGAGGTCATAGCTAATATCCTGGGAGTGAGGCCTGATTGGAGGAGGCAGGTCGCTGGGGGCGTGGCTTGAGAGGGTCTGTCTCCCTCCTCCTCCCTTGATCTCTCTGTGCTTCCCACCGCCTCTCATAATGGCACTTTCCCTCTGCCAGTTCCCTCTGCCACGCCTGTTTTGGAGCCAGCAGACTATGAACTGAAAGCTCTACAAAACATGAACCAGGAAAAAAAACCCTTTCCTTCTTTAAATTATGGTTGTCGGGTATTGTGTCCTAGCAATGAGAAAGTAACTGAGACATGCCCAGTATATTATCATTATTATAATATATATATATAAAAGCATAGGGAATAGTACAGAAGAATATATACCAAGATGTAATAGCGGTTACTTACAGGTTCTTGGCAGACAAATGGTTTGTCATTATACATTATCTTCCAACTTTTCTGTAGTAAAAATATATGTCTTGAGTACGTTTTTAAATTTTAAGATTATTTCATCAGGGAGCCTTGTTTGGCTAAAAAAGAAATCGTTTTCATTTACACCTAGTGGGAGTGAAAGAAGCTTTTTCAGTTATTTTATCTTGGTAGACTCAGTTTACAGTCTAGAGGATAAGAATAAACAAGTCTCAAAATTTACTGTTGTCTCCTTTCTGCTCTAGAAAGCAGAGGGTTGACCCTAAACAAGAATATTTCCACTTAGTGTGTTGGGGTTGTTTTCCACAGAACCCGTATGTGTCACAGCTCAAATGTAACTCATATTTACTGTTTTCACTGAAAAGCATTACAGAGCTACTGTCCCTCTGAGAGCAGCGTCGCCTGCGAAGCCCTTTTCTTTGACTTCCGCTGCACTCCGAGCCGCTGCACGGCCTCCCCATGTCTCCGTCCTCTGTGCCAGTCCCACTGGCTGGGTCTGATCGTACGACTCCTGCTCTCTCCTCGTCACTTACACCTGGTGGCGTTCGGTCCCCTGTTGCAGAGGAAGTCTGTGTTCAGAAGGCTTCTGGCTGAGGGGCACACAAAGAGCAGGACAAATATGAGATCAACCTCGCCTAACTACTCAAAGTTCCCCCTGGCAGGGAACGGTGGGGCACAGCTCAGCCCCGGAGGCTGTTGCAAGGAGGACCAGAGTTCAAGCCCAAACTGGGCAACTCAGCAGCTTGGAAGGACTACATCTCAGAACAGTAGGGCTGGGGCATAGCTCAGTGCGGAGGCCCTGGGTTTTGTCCACCCCGAAAGACTTCCTCTTACGCTTGCTAATGTGTTCTGGTTTGGACAATAAATTTGACCGTCCTGCTAACACCGAGAACATCAAGACAGAGCCAGTCAGTTCGGGGACCACCCCTTGCCCAGGCTTGTGCAAACCTTTCCCTGAATTGGTGATAAACTGTATGATTTCTCCTGTGAGAATTCTGATTCTGTCACTCCTAATCGGCACCATCATTGCGGGGTTTCCAGATTGGAGGCCTGTGTGTGGGGGGGCTGTGCCCCTAACTGCCCATCACAAACAGGTCCCTTCAAATGCTCATGTCAGAGCGAGAGGGGAAAAGGTGTGAATGAGACTCATCCTCACGAAGGAGGGAGCGGTCTCTTCATTCATAGATCGTTTCCCCTCTCGCTGGCTTTCTTAGGAGCCACCTCACGACTCCTAGATGTCCCTTGGGAGAAAAAGACAGCAGCCGTCGCCCTGGAAACCTGCCCAGCCAGCCGGCGTCACGGGACCTCGCTGGTCCTGCGCCATGGCTGGCATCCAGGGCGGACGAATTCAAGTTCAGGTTGGGCGCCGTGAAGGAAGGGAGAGACCAGGCGTGAGCGAGCGGGGAGGCAGCGGCCTGTCTCACCGCCAGCCACGCAGAAGGAGCGCAGGTGCGGCTCTCTAATTAAGACGCTCCTGCAACAGTGCTGCGCAGAGAGGCTGTTAGAGGAAGTGCTCACGCGCACACGCTTTACTTCTATTTAGCTGCCAGGGGCTGATTCAAGAATATCTTCGGGGCTGCCACCTGCCAGCCACCTACAACCGCTGCCCACGCAGCCACAGCAGCGCGGGGCCGTGGGTGGCATTTCTATTCTAAGCCTCTTTGTGGTCTTGCTGCTCCAGAGGGCAAGATGGCGACGTCCATCAGGCTACGGATGTGTATGATCCTCTGTGAAGCTGTTGTTTGAACTTCCCATTTCGGCCAGGCGTGACGGCGCACGCTTGCAATCCTAGCACTAAGGAGCTTGAGGCAGGAGGATTACCATGAGTTCGAGGCCAGCTCTGGGCTACATAGTGAATTCAAGGCCAACCTGAACTACATACTGAGACCCTGTCTCCAAAAGGAAAAAAAAAAAAAAGTGTCCATTTCAAATCAATAAACGTTAAATATTCCTTAACAGAAGTGCTTGGGACCAGGAGATTTCAGGTGTCAGATGTTTTCAGACTGTGTGACACGTGCCCGTACGTACTGAAATATCTCGGGGGTGACACCCACGTCTACACATGTAGCCTAAAGATCATTTTGCACATTTTTAGCGTGCCCTTGTTGACCATGACAGTTTACATGAGTTTGGGGGTGTAATTTCCACACCAGCTGAACTAAACAGGAAGATTTTGTCTCCAATAAATAGATAAACACCTTTAAAACTGCTTAAGCACATGGAAGTGCCGCATTGTCCCTCCATATCCTTGGGATCTCAGGACACTAAGATCCACTAAATCCATTATAAAAAATGATATTATAATTGCATATAACCTACACAATCCTCTGGTGTGACTTTAAATCACTTCTCAATTATATCTCCTACCTGACACAACATAAATACTGTACAACTCATTGTAACATATTATTTAAGGAATAATGACAAGAATAAAGGGCAGCTATTCAGGGAAGATATTCAATTTTTTTTTTTTTTTTTTTTTTTGAGACAGGGTCTCGCTTTGTAGTTCAGGCTGGCCCTGAGCTCACTATGGTGCCAAGGCAAGCCGCCGCAAACTCAGCAATCCTCTTGTCTCTGCCTCCCGAGTGCTGGGATTACAGGCATGAGCCACCACGTCCGGCATTGTGGTATGCGGTGTTGATTTTGTTGGTGGGCGTGTCTCCACACCCAGCATTATATGTGGTTACCGGGGATCGAACTCAGGACCTTGCGCTTGCGAGGCAGGCGCCGAAACGACTGAGCTAACCCTCCGGCCCGATATTCAATATTTTTAAAAATATTTTCATGGAGTGAGATGAAATCTTAGTGTTCTTTTCATCTGCAGCTCTCGAATGACCGGGGATGTTGAGCATTTCTTCATTGCCTCTTGGCAGCTTTTACTTCTTCCTCTGAAAAGTTCATTTCAACCGCCCGTTGTTTAATTGGGTCTTTAAATTTGGGGGACTGATCTTTTTTTTAAGCTCTTCATTTACTCAAGATAGTAGCCTTTGTCTGAGAGACAGCTGGTAAAGATTCTTTCTCAATTTGTTGGTTTTTCTTTTCGCTCTGCTGGTGGTTTCCTTTGCTGTGCAGGTTTTTAATAAAAAGAGATCCCATTTGTTGATTTCTTCTGGTAGATCTCATGCTATATTTTGTTCATAAAGTCCTTCCCTAAGCCAGTGTCTCCATGAGTTTTACCTAACCTGTTTTGCAGCAGGTTTAGGGTTTCTGTTTTTAAGTCTCTAATCCATTTTTAATTTTAGTTTAGTTTTTTTTTTTTTTTTGAGACAGGGTCTCGCTTTGTAATTCAGGCTAGCCCTGAGCTCACTATGTAGCCCAGGCAAACATCAAATTCAGAAATCCTCTTGCCTCTGCCTCCTAAATGCTGGGATTACAGGCATGAGCCACCACGCCCAGCATTGTGGGGTGTGGTATTGATTGTTGATGGGCGTGAGTCACCACACCCATTATCATATCATTGTATGTGGTTACCGAGGATCTAACCAGGGACTTTGTGCTCGCTAGGCAGGTGCCAGAACCACTGAAGTAAATCTCTGGACCTTGATTTTAGTTTTGTACACAGTGACAGAGATAGGTCTAGCTTTCATCTTCACTCCACAAAGAATGGCTGCTATCTTGAAATTAGCCAGCAATAAATGCTAACGAGGCTGTGGAGAAAAAGGAACCCCTTTCCACTGTTGGTGGGACTGTAGACTGGTGCAACCTCTATGGAAGTCAGTGTGGAGACTTCTCAAAAAACTAGGATTAGAGGTCCTACTTGACCCTGATATTGCCCTGCTAGGAATATGCACAAAAGAATTAAAGGAATCACATCATAGTGGTATATGTGCACCCACGTGCATAGCAGCTTAGTTTGTGATAGCTCAGTCTTGGAAACCCAAATCCCCATCAATTGGAGACTGGATAAAGAAGATGTGGTTTTTCTATAAATGGAGTATTACTCTGCCTTAAAGAAGTTTGAGTCATTTATACTCAAATGGACATACCTTCTGGACATACTCTTTAGTGAAATAAATAGGTCACAGGTGTGTAAATAACGTATCTATTCTTTGGTATGAGAAGATGAAGACGTTAATGAGTTCTAGAACGTATGATGGATATTGTGAAATAGAAAATATTCAAAGGGAAATGTGGAGTGATGAGTAATGAGGGTTAAAGAAAAAATGTGATGGTAATTTCAAAAAGGGAAACAAAGCTTATGTATTTAAGGTATGGGGTGTGGTAGGGTGAGCAGGGGAATGGGAAAAAATTATTGAGTGTGATCATGATGTGTATTTACAATGTACCAACATACATATATATATGTATGTATATATCTATGTATGTACATACACACATACACATATATAGATATATTTTCATAGCATGGTTGATTGACTTTGTGCTTGCAGAACCCCAAGTTGGGGTGGAGGGGCGACTGGCATTGTCTTTACTAACTGTATAGTTTTGGAACATCTCAATAATACGCTTCGATACTTGGTTACACAAAGGGAACGCTGGTTCTCAAGCGCGGTTTCCCTAGGAGTCCGCGGCATTAGCAGGGTCGGGGCGGCCCGGGAGTCCCGCGGGCCAGGTGACCCAGCCTGCAGCTCCGCGGGCCCCGCCTGCCTCCTGAGAGGGGACGCTGCCGTCTCAGTCCGCCCGTGTGGCTGGGTCCACCGCGCAGGATGGATATTTACGTGGTAACATGCGACCCCTTGTGGTCTGATTAAAGAAAGAAAAAGTCGCATTTATACCCTCAATCCAAGAACTCGTATTTGGTAAGAAAATAAATTTTAATACAGAGTATTTTTAACTGGGTGTGGGAGGAGAAAGTTGGAATTGATGCGATATTAGAATGATCACAGGTGGATAATTACACATGCAAATGAGTTCAATTTGGTAATTTTCTTTTTTATCCCTATTTACATACTTAACATTTTATACCAACCCCACACCACCAATGCATTTTGGGGTAGTTTGTTTTTATTCTTATATGTCAATTCTGAAATACTGAAAGCAATTTAGAACATTTTGATACAACTCATTTTCTCAACTTTAAGAGTTGTTTTTTCAGATTTTTTTCTAACTTACCTTCATAACTGGTCTACTAACTAGACAAGGGATAAATTTTTTTTTTTTTTTGAGACAAGGTCTTGCTTTGTAGTTCAGGCTGGTCCCGAGCTCACTATGTAGCCCAGGCAAGCCTCAAACTCAGCAATCCTCCTGCCTCTGCCTCCCAAGTGCTGGAATTACAAGTGTGAGCCACCACGCCCGGCTTTTTTCTTCATTTTAAAACTACTGGGTGTGTTGGTACATGCCTGTAATCCCAGTACTTGGGAGGCTGAGGCAGGAGAGTTGCTGCCAATTCAAGGCTAGTCTGGCCACACAGTGAGTTTAAGGCTACCCTGAACTACACAGCAAGACCTTGGCTCAAAAAACTAAAACTTTTTTAAATTTAAAACTATTATTAATTGCTTTATGTAGTGTACAAGTCTCACAATGTGGAGTCTCTAGGAGAATACCTCCTAGGCTTAAAGAAGTTTCCACAAACTAGAACACAGAATCAAAATAATAAGGCATAAAGAATATTTGGAACTAGTTTACGAATGAGGAAGAGAGTAATTCCAGCTGAGAAATCACCAAGGACATGCTGGAGGAAATGGCATTCAAGTGGGGCCGCAGAGGACAAAATGACCCAGCAGAGGGCCAGGTGTGAGGCCACAGCCTTATCCAGCTGGCAGTAACCAAGCGCCAGCAGAATGAGTGGTGGCCACGCAGCCACGCGGCCACGCAGGGTCGGCTCAAGAGCTTGGAGGTTCGGATGGGTGGCTGTTCCCTGTGCGCAGGGGTGACACAGGGGTGGAAAGACCAGCTAAACAGCCGGGTGTCGCTAGACTGGGGAGCAGGGGAACAATGATCTGGGGAGAGAATGAACCTTGAGAGTGAAAGGGATACGCATCCCATACGGCTCCCGGCACTGGGCAAGGCCCTATGTGCGGGTATGAACCCGGGGTTCTGGGCTAGGGCAGAGGTGGAGTCCCTGAGAACGCAGGGAACGGGACGGGGACAGGGCTGTGCGGGGAAAAGACCAGGAAACGACCAGATCTGCTAGGAGTCCGCGCGTGGAGCACACGGGTCAGGCCTGTCTGTGGGTCCCCGGAAATTCAGATCTAGGCCCAGGGGAAACCTTCAGGGTTGTGGGAACTCCAGATAAGGGATTAGCGCTGAAACCGCGGCAGGAAAGGAGAAACCGGTCTGTGGGCAGATCGAAGGCAGGGCCAGGACACAGGGCCGCAGGAGAGGAGCCCCCCGGCCGTGGTGTTAGTGCCGAGAATGACAGTGGAGCTGCCCAGAGCTGCCCTAGGGTAAGGCACTCCGCCCTGCGTATTTCAGCACGCCTTGCTGAGGAACGTGGAGAAGGTGGAAGGTTTTCAAAGGTTTTAAATTTCTGCAAGTTTTTAGGGAACTCAGACAGCAACACACTGTAAGAAACTCAGGTATCCTGGAGAGAGTATAAAATGCTGGAGTCTGTCACCGACACGCAGGCGGTGGTCACACCGGAGACGAGTTGGTATGGTTAAACACACAGTTCAGCGAGGTGCTGGGATATGGGGGCGTCACCGAGGGACTTGGGCAGGCTGCAGGTCAGGACGGAGAACCCAGAACAGACAAAGGCTCTGGGTACGAGAAGAGACACGTGAGGCAGCGACATTCGTTCATCCCAGCCCCAATAAACGAGCTCTTTGTTCATCGTTGGAGACAGGGTCTCACCAAGTCACCTGGGCTGGGCTCAAACATGCGATCGTCCTTCTTACGGTGCTGGAGCGAAATGACCTTCCCCTGGTCAGCAGCCGCCCTTTTGCACAGGCAAATGTCCTTGCTTTCAAATAACTAACCCCAAGGCACAGAAGACAAGCTAGCAAATGATGGAAAATCCTAATGCCCAGTAATGCTGCTGCACGACATGCAGCAAACGACGGACAGGAAATGGCCCACAGGAGTCTGGACACACAAGGGACAGCCTGAGGCCGGGCCCCCACATCCGGGCAGGAGGGGAGAGCCTGGGGAGGGGAGTAAGAATCCCCAGGCACAGGCCGTGGTGAAACCCACCTAAGTGTCTCCGTCAGCTTCATCTTTTGAGGGGAAGGATGGGAAGGTGCTCGTGACTCCAAAGTCCTTCTAGAAATGAAGACCCCAACACTGTCTCCTGCTCTGACTTCTCCTGATGCATCTTACTGCTAGAAAACAAGCGGACACCGTTTAAAAAAAAAAGATCGACAGCAAATGTGCCTTTTCTGCTTGCTCACAGGCAAGCACCTGCCACAACATACCTTATTCAAGGAGAACAAAAAAGATATGTATATAACACCGACTATTTATATAAAATTCTAAGTCTTTTGCTTTCAGTTATTTTTCTTCTTCACAAGCAGTGGAGCGTGGGATTGAAATCCCTAACTTCAAATGCAGTGTTTCATGTTAGGCTTACAGTACTCAATAAGCCACAGGAGCTGGTCTTCAGGGGTGTGGAAAAGTCGTATTTTTCTCTTCTTTTAAGCTTTAAGTCAAGCAGGCTGGAGGGAGACTGAAAATATATAATACTGTGCTAGAAAATCAGGCCAAGGGTCAAGGAAGCCTTGAGTTTTTGGTTCTTGCTGATTTCTCTGGTGTAAATGCCTCCACTATGGCCAATTTCAAGCTACCAGCAGTTTAACTGCAACTCACAATACTCTTGAGTATTTAACAAACGGCTCTCAAGGAAAACACGTACAGGCTCTCAGAAGCTGGCGCTGTTGTCCAGGCCCATGGGTGTGGGAGCCACTATGGTAGTGGTACTGTGACTGGTACCACTTTCATGGTACCACGCTCTACCTGTTAGCAGGTGTGTGAGACTACCTACAAGGCTCACCTTGGTTTTCATTAGGAAAGGCTATCAATCATCTGTCAAAAAGTGCTCATGATTAATGATTCATCATCTGTCTTGGGACACTGAGCGCAGTAAGTCTAGTACTCTCAGAAATAACGAGGGAGCATCTGAGCAGAAGCTGAGTGAGCTACCCAGACATAGGAGTGTTGTTACTGACCTCTTGTGACCCGGAGGCGGTTACCCTTTTCACTCTCCTGAGCAGGCTTACCACAGTGCCATGCTCAGGGAATGTGTGGGTTTCATGGTCATGGGGTTTATGAACTCAGTAAAACACAAGTCAGTTATAAGAATCGATCTTAATGCACTTTAATCTTTATTCTCTCCCTGATTATAAAAATAATACATGTTGATGGGTGTGGTGATGCATGCTTGTAATTCCAACACTTAAGAGGCTGAGGCAGGAGGATCACCGCATGTTCAGGCCAGCCTGGATTACACAGTTCAACACCAGCCTGAAATACACAGTGAGACACTGTCTCAAAAAACCAAAAAACAAACAAAAAAACAAAAAACTCCCAAAACATGCTAACTATAAAAGTTACATTATGAAAATGAAAAAAAAATTTTCTCTAGAATCCTAACCTCAGAAATAACTACCTGTGTAAGTATTCAGGTTTTTTAAACATACAGTAGCATAAAGAGCATAAAGTGGAATCTTAATATATATATATATGCTAGTCTGTTCTCAGACAAGTTTTCAAAGAATTTTAACAAATAATTCAACTAACCAGATTTTCCAAAAAGCTTCCAGCATTAATTTTTAAAGAAGATCTAACTACATAGTTGGTGGAAAAAACTAAGTTCTTACCATTCATGATGAATATTATTGCATGTGTGTGTGTGTGTGTGTGTGTGTTTTGCAAGTATCAAGTTCTAAAAATATAGAAAATCAAGAATGATTTTGACATAGAAAATAGTTCAGAAAAATCCGTTTCTTGTCAAAATAAAAATTTCTAAATCCCAATTCCAGCAAGTATCATAAACTAGCTTTAAAATTCTGATGTAGAGGACAATATATAAGTATAGCTGTAGAAGCGCCACTCAGATTCTTCTGTACAAGTAAGAGGTGGGCATGGAACCAAGTTCAGCTATTGCAACTGGCAAAGGGCAATTTGGATTCCACCTCCCACAGCTTGGTCTGTAACGCTTTCAAGACATCTTCCATCTATTGAGTTTAAAAGATAGAAAGAAACACAAATGTTAACAGGATTTAAAATGATACATGGTTAAACAGGAATAAAAATACATTATTCATGCAATTTTGAATGTTACTTATTATGCACAGCAGATATTGAATATCTAAAAAAACAACCACATGGAGGTATAAATCTTATTTGCATAAGACAATTTTATCAAACTGTAGTTTTCCACCTATTCCGTACAGCTATATGCTTATCACCATCTGCCCATCACACTAATGAAAAGCTGTTAACTTCAGCAATAGACAAGATGAAGTAAAACACATATTTATTCAGTTTAAAGCTATGTCTCTAGTGTAACAGTTTAACAATATATACTGTTTTGAGTTGGGCATGTGATATCCTCATTATTTTGTTGATAAAGGTTTAGCTTAATTTATTGTTTAGTTCCCCCCCCCCAAAAATCAACCTACTAACAACTGAAACAATCACTCTTTCACCAGGAAAGTATGCAGAAAAAAACGTGATGAGAATTACCATGTGGAGGGGCACCTGCTCACCGATAGGAAGTTCTTTATAACAGAAATCAAATGTTCAGAATAAAAGTACCTGTTTTAGACACTGTTCCATTTCAACTCTGCTTTCAAGATTAAAAAGCTCTTTGTCTTCCGACACAATTTGCTTTTCAGAGGACCCTAAAGTATAACTAACAGAGTGGTACACAGTTAAAACATGAAAGGGAAAAAATATTAAATTCATGCCAGTTAAAAATAGTAACTCTCAAGTATATCATACTATATATTAGTAGCAAGCAAAGAATAAAACAATTATTTTCATTAAAACAACCTACATAGGAACCTGCACTACATAAAATCATGTCTTTTTCCGTAATAGTTTTTTTGTATTTTTGAGACAGGGTCTCACTTTGTAGTTCAAGCCCTGAGCTCATTATGTAGTCCAGGCAAAGCTTGAACTCAGCAATACGTCTGCATCTGTCTCTGCCTCCTAAATGCTGGGATTATAGGTGTGAATCACCACATCTGGTCATTATTATATGTGGTTACCAGGGATTGAACCAGGGACCTTGTGCTTGCTAGGCAGGTACCAGAACCACTGAGCTAAATCTCTGGCCTTCTCCATAATAGTTTTGTCCAGGTATTTCTACATATTAATTTTCCATTATACATACTTCACTATTGAAATAAACTTGCTCTGGGTGGTAAAAACATTATCATGGTTCTAAAGACAAGTTTAAAGATTCTGAAAAAGCTATTGATTTCAGGAAGCCAGTGCTTTACCTAACTTTTCAGAAACGTGTTATCATATTTGACTTTGGTTTTTTGAGACAGGGTCTCATTATGGTGACCTCAAACTCACGGAGATTCTCTTGCCTCAGCCTCTCAAGTTCTGGGATTATAAATGTAGGCCATCACACTGTTTTATATTTGACTGTGTAAGTAATAATTTGGAGTAAACTCTCGTTTACCCAACTTTGAGCAACTTCCAACAGTTATCCTCTGAGTCACACTTTACTCTGTACTCTAAGGTTATGATGCACTGTGGTCTGGAAAAGTTTTAACCACCAAAGACTGGCTTAGTAACATGAGGAAATAGGCCTAGCACTGGCAACCAGACAGTTCAAACCTAAAGAAGAAAACTCCATTCTTCTATGAACAGAAGTCTTTCATCACATGCAGCAACACTGTATGTCACTTCTTTTTCTCCTGTGTGAAATTCATGGGTTGTATTCCTGAAAAACATCATTAACTTCCTGTTTAGAAAACAGAAATACCCCCACCCTTTTAGGCAAAAGAAAAAAAGATAGGAAGTTAAAAATTCAAATGGACTGCAGAGGCTAAGGCAGCAGGAGTGCCTTGAGTTTGAAGCCAGCCTAAACTATACAGCAAGACCTTGTCTCAAAACAAAATTTACCTGGGGATTTAGTTCAGTGGTTTTGGTGCCTGCCTTAAAAATAATGTCCTGAGTTTGATCCCTGGCGCACGCACAAAAAAATTCAAGCAGCATTTGAATGATTTATAAAACTATAAATAGAAGTTACAGAGGTAGCCAAGCATGGTGGCACACACCTGTAATCCCAGCACTCAGAAGGCTGAGGCAGAAGGATGGCCAGAGGGTTGAGGCCAGCCTGGGATACATACCAAGATAGTGTCTCAAAAAGACAAAAAGTTACAGAGGGCATACACTTCTAAAAGAGAACCATATCCCTCCACATGAAAATTTTGCCCTAAAAGATATTATGTATCATATACTAACTATTCAAGAAACATGGCTTCAATATTATGAAAAACCTTCTATATGTTCTTCTTTAAATAGATATCACTTTTTGAAGTTCTATGCCAACTCCATTGGATTAAAATATCAGGTCTTTTATACTTGTACTTTCCTTTAGTTTTCAGAAACCTTGGCAAAATCTTGTGCAGAAGAATTATTTGGTCTGGGTCTGGTCTTCTATTCATGTATTAAAGCCAAAGCAGATATACCTCTCCCAATAGACAAGACAGGC
>PVIC010033633.1:0-20048 GCA_004025085.1 Thryonomys swinderianus | reverse complement strand
CCAAAAATACAGTATTTTTTCAGTTGTTCCTTCCTCATATCCATATCCTATGAATTACAAAAATCCATTAACTTCATTTCCAAATATACTGCAAAATTTCCTACTCTGTCCTTCATAATTTCCTGAGTTTTTTTTTTTAATGTTCTTGCCTAATCTGATCAACCCTAAGGGGCAAGGTGATCATTTTAAGATATGATTATGTTTGGGTTACCTTTTGGCACAATCTTGTTGAAAACTCTTTTCTGTTTGAAATTCAAATATATAAAGATGATCTTTCTAATTCTGCTTAGTTGTGTGGCTTCACATTTTTCTCCCCCAAACACAGCTAGTGTTTCCCCTGCCTATCATACCCACTTTACTTTATAGGGCTAAATTCTTTAGGTATTTCTGTTTCACTTCATTTGTAAAGTTTTTCCTCTTTACCTTCCAAGGGATTAGAGTGCATTTAATTTGTTTCATCAACGTATTTCTATACATCTGTCACAAAGTCTTTTAAAACATTTATTAGTACATGTTTGCAATGCATACTGTTTACATTCCTTGAGAGGTGGTACATGTACGTAATAACTCTTAATTCCTGTTTTCATCCTCTTTGTCTTCTCACTTTTCCCCATCTCTTGATCTCCTCTTTTACTATGTGTTTTCAGAACAGTACATGATGTTTATATTCCTTGTGTCACGAAGTCTTAACAGGGTGTACTGTCACTGAAATTTTTCCATCTGACTTGGAGTAACTTCAAAGACCTTATCGATTACCTGTAAAACCTACTAGATGCTCATTAAGTGTTGAATGAGCGAGTGAAACTCATGACTGTTCTCAAGAACTGTTTGAGGAATTCTTGTGTTTTTTGTTCCCCGTGATTCTGTTTGAGGAGGTCAGTGGTGGGAGCCCACTCTAGGTCACTGCATAATTCCCTGATGAATTTCAGGCCACAGCTGCAAGGATTACATTCTGAAGTTTTTACGATCAATACTGAGAATGTTCCTTCTTAAGTTTGTACCGGAAAACCCTTAAAGTTGGGGCGCTGCTCCTTTTGTAAGCCTGAATCAAAACCCAGAAAACCTCTGTTGAGTGAATGACAAAACCAGAGCCCAACGCACTAATGGTGCTGAGTCAACCGTTTGCTACACAGAGGGTGGCATCTCCTACTTTCCGTCCAAATCAAACCTGGCCAGGTTCTGTTTGAGAGCGAAGAGACCCGGGACTACGTTTCCCAGGGATCCATGCGACGGCGCGCAGGCCCACTTAGAACCAGCGCCATTTTCCTCCCGGTAACCCGCGGGCCTCTCACCCGCCCCGCCAGCCCGGCTGCAGGGTTTTTAGCCGCCACCCGCAGCGCTCGGCTCAGTCTGCGCAGGACGAATAGGCCGCGCCATGGCCTCGCTGCTGCGCTTCGACGGGCGCGTTGTGCTGGTCACCGGCGCGGGGGGAGGTGAGCCCGCAGCCGGGGCGGACACCGGGACTCCGCGCGTGGGGCGGGGGGTGGGGAGGCCGGGCTGGACCGGGTGAGGCGCTGAAGCCCGCGGCCGCTCGCCCGGCCCTGCGGAGCACCCGGAGATCCGAGCCGGGAAGGCAGAGGTGGGGCCGGTCGCTGGCTGCGGAACCGGCCAAAGTTCCTTCGCGGTGGGGGCAGGCACGTCCCTACCTTCCCGGAGCTCCCTCTTGGGCCTCTGTCGGGCGCTTAGGGCCCTGAAAACCTCCCAGAGCCTAGACTGCGTCTGAGGAACAAGGTGTCAGCCCTACTGCCGAGAAAAGCCGGTCTCACAGAGTTTCTTTTCCTCTGTTGCGGGATTTTAAGCGCTCCAGGGGCCTTTCGAGAGGGTGTCTGTCCCGTAAGAGCCTCCCTCCTTGAAGTGTGTCCTGTGCGCTTAGCGAGCCATGCAGTATTCTTAAGAGTCCACAGGTGTCCTGGCGGAGGCGGTCAAACTGATAGGTGCCGCGCCGCCGAGGGAGATAGATGACAGAGGAGTGAACTGGGAATGGGCTGGGAAAGGTGAACCGGAGAACGGAGACATTTCTGAGTGGGCCAGCCAGTGAGAAAGTTGCCAGATTTTCCTATATTTCAAGAGAACTGAAATGGAGAATTGTTAGGTGAAGTAATCCCTTTTCTAAAAGATAATACATTAAATCACTCACACCCTCATAGATGCTGTGTAGCGAGATTTGCACAATAGTTTCCCGCCACTGGAACCTCAGAGTGTGGGGATCCTAACTAGGCACGCAGGTCAGAGGGCCTTAATGCATGTATTTACATCTTAAAAGTCACCCCCAGCGGAATTCTGCCAGCTGACAAGTGTGTACTTTAACAACTCTATGGATAAAATGATCCTTAGGCTGCCTCTGAGAAAAAATGGTTTCACTAGTAGTTGGTGGCTAAGTAATATATTACCCACAGCTGTATTCATTCTACTGAAGTTTTTGAGCACCTTGCTTTTGAGGAAATGATATTTTAACTTCTTTTGACAGTATGTTTCATATCAGGTACACAGAAAAGTGCAAGTGCATGCACACACTATCATATATGTGATACCTTACCTGTATTTGAAATAAGTTCATGACCCACTACATAGTAAATTCATTGCACTCTGAAACTTCTCTTAATACATACTAATTGCAGTCTACCAAATTGACACGGTGAACATTAATGAGTGGTAAACTAGCCGATTAGGACCCTAGCACCTGTTCATAAATTTGCTGAGGTCACTTTTATCCATTTAGAGTGGATGAAATTCTAAAATAAATTATTTGGTGATACCTTCTAGTTTTGGAAGGCTTATATATTGGATTTTTTTGGAGGGGAATGCCTAATAATTTAACCATCTCAGTGTCAATCCATCTCACTTTATTATTCTTTTTATTCCTCATGTACTAGGGATTGAATCCAGGGCCTTGCACATGCTAGGCAAGTGGTGTACCCTTAAGTGGTGGTATCTGCAGTCTTTTTGTTTTTTTTGAGACAGGGTCTCGCTTTGTAGTTCAGGCTGGCCCTGAGCTCACTATGTAGCTCAGGCAATCCTTGAACTCAGCAATCCTCCTGTCTCTGCCTCTCAAGTGCTGGGATTACAGGCGTGAGCCACCACGCCCAGCACTGTGGTATGTGGTATTGATGGCTGGTAGGCGTGAGTCTCCATGCCCAGCATTGTATGTGGTTATCAGGGATTGAACTCAGGACCTTGCTCTTGGGAGGCAGGCTCCTGAACCACTGAGCTAAATCTCCAGCCCTCTCTTATTTTTATACTTACTTATCAGTCAGTTGAAATTATAAATAGAAATAAAAATTATCAGTGAAATTTAAATTTTAAATGCAGAATTCACTAGATATGTAAGCAGGAAATTAATACAGCAAGTAGGTTTTAGGCACACTTGGAATGATTTTTGGAATATTGGTAGAGGACCCAGTGTCTTTGTGGTTATTGTTGGCACGCTCTCACAGCCTGCTGGTAACAGAATGGCAGGAATATGGGTATGACAGCTGCCATGTGAGTCTTAAGAAGCTGGATCAGAGTTACCTCTATTTTTTAATATATAGGAAATTCAAGAAAATCAGTTTCTTAACCAACAGTAATAGAATTAAAGTAAGATGGTTTTTCCCTCACTTCTCCTAAGTTTTATGGAATGGATAGTGGAACCCTGTTCACATTTTGCATTCTAGCAGGTAGGTAGAGCACTGGGAATACCAGCAATGACTAGCATTGTACTGAAAGTAACTGTTCACTTATTTTAACATGGTGATTGAGTTGAGCAGGCCAAAATTATTATACTGACATTTCTTTGACTTTTTTTTAGGATTGGGCCGAGCCTATGCCCTGGCTTTTGCAGAAAGAGGAGCATCAGTTATTGGTAAGTTGGTGTATTTTTCTTTTGATTTTTTTATTTCTCTGTTTTGTGTTTTGAGAGATTTTGCTGTGTAGTTTAGGCTTGCTTCGAACTCTGTGTAGCCCAGGATGGCCTTGAACTCCTGGGAATCCTCAGGTACTAAATTTCGTACCCCTGTAAGGCTTTTTTTAAGATTGAATTTTAAATTTCTTTAAAAATGTACTAGTTGTGTGAATTTCTAATTTAATAGATTTGATAAAGACAAACAAGAATTAATTGTATAAAAAGGAATTCTTCAGTACTGTGGGCCATACATTTTTTTAAAATTAATTGATTTTATTGGTACATTTTTTATGTGCATCATGATCACAATCGACATTGAATATTTGTATCAGTATATGACACATCTGAATTCTCATTTTTTCCCCTTCCCCTGCCCACCCTACAACCCCCTGCCCTGTATATACATAAACTTTGTTCCCATTTTTTTCTTTTCTTTTACTGTCACATTTTTCCATATGTTTTTTGAGATAGGACACTTATCTACTGATGAAAGATCAAAGAACAACCTGGAAATTGATGGATAAGTGGAACAAATAATTGGATTTTGAGAATTGAAAGTTTGAAGTCAGGGAGTCAAGTGTGGGCTTCTTATCTTTCATCAAAACCTTATTTAAAAACTAAATTTAAGGGCTGGAGATTTAGCTCAGGGGTTCCGGTGCCTGCCTCGCAAGCGCAAGGTCCTGAGTTCGATCCAGTAACCACATACAATGCCGGGCATGGTGACTCCCGCTCACCAGCCATCAGTACCACATACCACAGTGCCGGGTGTGGTGGCTCATGCCTGTAATCCCAGCACTCGGGAGGCAGAGACAGGAGGATTGCTGAGTTCCAGGCTTGCCTGGGCTACATAGTGAGTTGAGGGCCAGCCTGAACTACAAAGTGAGACCCTGTCTCAAAGAAAAACCAAAACTAAATTTAATTTGGGGAAAGTTGTATCCCTTTTAAAATTTTTTATTGTACATGTGTGTAGCACATAATGATTACATTCATTATGGGGAGCTGGTCCTTCTCCATTCTCTTTGTGCTGGTCCCTTTCTCTTTCTTCCTCTCTCCATCTCTTGGACCTCTCTGTGTATTTTTTTTGTTTTGTTTTGTTTTTGAGACAGGGTCTCACTTTGTACTTCCAGCTGGCCCTGAGCTCATTATTTAGCCCAGGCAAGCCTTGAACTCAGCAGTTCTACCTCTGCTTCCTGAGTGCTGGGATTACCCGCGTGAGCCACTATGGCCAGCATTGAGGTATGCGGTTACCAGGATTGAACCAGTGACTTTGGAACTTGCTAGGCAGGTGCTGGAACCACTGAGCTGAATCTCTGGCTCCCCTGCATGTATATTTTGGGGGTGCTTATTTGTAGTACATAATGATTACATTCCTAGTAGGACTTGGTATGTGTATACCACATATCACATATCCCTGCTTTTTATCTTTCCTTCCATTTTATGTTTCCTTCCATTCCCACCCTCTTTCTCCATTTTGCTTCCTTTTCCATTTGTGAAAGATCTATCTCATTATTTCCTTTGTCACTGTTTTATATATTTTGGGTTTTCTATATGAGAAAGATCTATGCAATATTTAACCATATGTGTCTGATTTATTTCACTTGATATTATGGTCTCAAGGTGCATCCATTTTTGTACAAATGGCTTGTTTATCATTCTTTATGTCAGAGTAGTGCTTCATTGTGTGTAAATACGTTTTCTTCATTCATGTGTTGATGACATAGGCTGCTTCCAGGAAGTAGGTATTGAGTTATATGAGTTTTAATGTTTTGGTAGAAGAGTCAGTTGTACGGTACTATACTAAAAAATACCAAAAGTGGGATTTTAGTAATCTAAATAATTAGGACTGGCCTAATTATTTGGCAGTTGGTGTGAATACAGTCATTTTGTCCATATTCAGTCCTTTATAAGGAATAACTGAATGGGAATAACAGAGTAACTGTGCAGTCTGTACGCACTGGAGACCTTTTCTCTCTTGTGTGGAGATGTAACTCACCTTTATGGAGGGGATGCAGAGCCTTTGTTCTTTGAGATCATAGCCACTGTCTACTGATCCAATTAGCTTCCTATGGTAAGGACAAGTTTCAACACTGGTATTTAAACAGGGATGATACTGTCAGATTTTCTCAAGAATATTCAGTGTTGGGAGCCCAAAGATGCATTTGTTACTGTTACTTCTTTTCTTTAAGGTTTATGTAGTTGTTAGTATATTTGCTTTGTGACTTTTACCATATCCTTTCTGTTCATTTTTTATAAATACAGGAAATTGTTTGATCTTTTTCTGAGACTGAATATATTTCTGCTTTTTTTTTTTTTTTGAGGCAGGGTCTCACTTTGTGGTTCAGGCTGGCTCTGAGCTCACTATGTAGCCCAGGCAAGCCTCGAACTCAGCAATCCTCCTGCCTCTACCTCCCTAGTACTGAGATTATAGGTGTGAGCCACCACGCCCAGCCTTTTTGTTTTGTTTTGACTAAGATATAGACAAAGTTAAAATTTGTGTCAAAAAATTTTCATAGCCATGTGTGTTTGTGAGTATGAGATTTTCTTTGTTTTTATATTTGAATTTATTAAATTAAGATGAAAATTTATAAGGACAAGGTGGCTGTTTATTCTCTGATTACCTTCTGCTAAAGATGTTTCTACAGCAAATCCTTGCTAAAAGACCATGAAGGCAGAAAAAAATATTGTTAAATTTGGCTGAAGACCAATATTTAGTTTGATGAGAAAGGGCAGGACTTAAGCTTTTTTAAATGATACTGACGCAGGAGAGTTAAGGCCTAACTCCCCACCTGAAACGCGAGTTCGTGTTCTCTAAAAATTGAAGAATGAATTTTAGGAATGATGAAGGTTTGAGTAGGAAAATTTTATTGAGAAAGCTCCTGCCTTAAGAGAGACAGAAGGGTGAGCCCGGAAAGTGGGTAACCCCCTTACCTCGCTTTTTAGAGGGCTTTTATGGAGCAAAGCCACGAGGTGAGGCGGGTCTGAAATAGGGGATTACCAATAAGATTCAAAAAAGGTAGACAGGTTACAATTGACCAATGAGTACAGTGGGGGCTTCCAAGAAGATTTGAAAGAAATGGGCAAACTATGACTAACCAATGGGTAAATGACAAGCATAGCTACTTTAGCAACTTTTTGATTGAATAGGGTCCAATGAGAAATCAAGCCCTAGAGGGTCTTGCTTGTCTGGAGACTCCTCCAGGTGGGTCAAAGTCCTGGCCCTCCATTTGGGGAATTTGCAATTGTTGCATTCCAGGGAGGGGCTGGATCTGGATTTTGACATTCCATCTTGGGAGAATGAGGTCTGCCAGTCACTGCTATCTGGAAGTATAGTTTCTCATTGATGGTGTTGACCTTTAGAAGGATCCTCTTTTTTGCAAGTCTTTCAAGGGCCGGCCTTATCTATCTGCCTAACTATGTCTAGCTGGCTTTTCTACCTATAATATTCCCCCCTCTGAAGAGGTACCTGAACTGCTGCTTTGTAGGCTGGCCCTCAGCTTACTATGTAGCCCAGGCAAGCCTGGAACTCAGCAATCCTCCTGCCTCTGCCTCCCTAGTGCTGGGATTACAGGTGTGAGCCACCACACCTGGCACTGTGGTATGTGGTATTGATTGCTGGTGAGTCACCACACCCAGCATTGTATGTAGTTACCGGGATTGAACTCAGGGCCTTGCACTTGTGAGGCAGGCGCTGGAACCATGGAGCTAAATCTCCGGCCCACCCACAGAATTTTTAATAGATGTTTCTTGTTTCTCTGTGTTCTGAGTTTTACCTCTTAATTTTCCAGGCCACCAAGGCATTGTGTTGTTCTTCTCTACTCACTGTGACTCTTTAGCTTTTTTTTCCCCCTTTACTGGAGATGGAACTTGGGAGCCTTTGCACTGTTAACTCTCTAAGTCTTTTCACTTTTATTTGAGACTGGTCTTTGAGTTGTCTACATGGATCTCTCACAGTCTTCCTGTATCAGTTGTGAGCCATCACTCCCAGATTTGATCCCACTAACCCTGCAGTTCCTAGTGGGGCAGTGTCTTTCCAATTTCAGGGTCCTGGCTGAAGGAGTAGCTTCTGTTTGAGGTGGTGCTGCCCTTGAGTCAGAGGGAGCATAAGAGCAGAGGTATGTGGTGGCTATTAGGGTTTTTGATCCTGGCTAAACCCTTTAATCAATCAGCCCTGAAGTTAAGAGCATGGTTGAATTTTAAATTTCATGATAACACAAATGCATTATTTTATACCCTATAATCTAAAGTATTGGGGTACATTTAAATTGGGATATAAGAACATTTTGGCCTTCGGTTGATGTCCTAAAGAGTGGCATTTGGTCTTGCATAAATTACATTTTTTAGGAATGATTTGCACATATCTCAAGTGGGTGCTGAATATTGAGTATTTTTAAAAAAAATTATTGGCACATTATATATACATATCACAATTAGACTCCACACTGAGAATTTTTACCAGTATATGACATCTTTTTTTTTTAAATTGAATTCTTTGTTGGTACAATTTATATATATCTCAAAAACACGTATAACATTGGGAATTTGTACCAGTACATGACACAAGTAAATTCTCATTTTTACCCATATCCCTACCCACCCACACCTCTTCACCCCCTTTATACGTGCTCTTTTATTTTCTTTCTGTATCATATTTATTCCTTCCCCTCATTACATTCCCACACGAAATTTCCTATGGAAATTTCCCACTCTATAAAAGCTGTCATACTTTCTAGAGCTCATTTGCATTTATAGGTATTCATGTCAAAGAAAAGATCCGGAATTTGCCTATCTGTGATAAGTTGATTTCACTTATTAGTATATCCTCCAGGTGTCTCCATTTGCACCTAAATGGATCGATCTTGTCATTCTTTATGGCAGAGTAATACTCCATTTTATAAAAAAAAACCTCACATTTTCTTTATCCACTCTCCAGTTGATGGACATTTGGATTATTTCCAAGATTGAGCTATCACGAACTAAGCTGCTATGAATAAGGGTGTACATCTGTATTTCCAATGTGATTTTTAATATTCTTTTGGGTATATTCCTAGCAGGGGTATAGCAGGGTCAAATGGGACCCATAGTCCTAGTTTTCCGAGAAATCTCCACACAGATCTCCACAGTGGTTGCACAAGTCTGCAATCCCACCAACAGTGCAGAAGGGTTCCCTTCTCCCCACAGCCAGGCCAGCATTTATCGTTGGTTGACTTTGTGATCGCAGCCATTCTTTGTGGAGTGAGGTGGAATCTCAGTGTTGTTTTCATTTGCATCTCTCGAATGACCAGTGATGTTGAACATTTCTTCATATGTTTCTTGGCTGCTTTGATTTCTGCCTCTGAGAAGTGTCTGTTCATTTCAGTTGCCCATTTTTGAATTGGGTCTTTAAACTTGGGGAGGCTGATCTGTTTGAGTTCTTTATATATTGTCGATAATAGCCCTTTGTCTGATACACAGCTAGTAAAGATTATTTCCCATGTTGTTGGTTGTCTTCTTACGCTCAATATTATATGTGGTTACCGGGATCGAACTCAGGACCTTGCACTTGCAAGACAGGCGCAGGAACCACTGGGCTAAATCTCCGGCCCGAAAGCATATTTCTTAATATAGTATTTAGAACCAGTAGTTAAAGAAGGCTAAGATGAAGGACAGAGCGAGAAAACCCTCTCTCAGACTAAATTGTATTGTATATAATTATTAAAGACAGAATGCTTAATCTGTTCTGTAATAAAACACTGAAAACAATATACATGTCTTTGTATATAAAGGACATTTACAAATCTATCAGAAAGGCAAACACCCAAATAAAGCAGAAAATAAGAAAAACAGATGAGATCAGGTGTGTTCTGGGTGGTATGGCTGTAGACATGAAAGGAGGAAAAACAGTAAAAAATATAAATGGCCAATGTGCCTATGAAAAGAAAAAAGTTACTTTATTAGTGTTCAAAGAAGTGTAAAATCAATGAGCTATAACTTATAATTACAGGTATTTGTCTTAGTGAAAATAGTATACACTGTAATGTGAGGCAAAAAGGCGTTCTCACAGTACTTCTATTTACAAGTACCATTTACCTACTTATAGAGTACTTTTTATAAGATCCAAGTATATTTTGGAGTTCCCTGGATCATTACATTTCTAATATAGTTTTATGTAATCAAACTTTAGATTTTTTTTTAAGGAAAAAGCTTCTATAGAATTCAATAGTCTATCCAAGCCACTACTTTATTTAAAATAGAAGAAATAGAAGATTTTGTTAAATAATTAAAAAACTACCATCTTTGTTGTGAGTTGGACTTCATATGGAGAATTTACAAATATATCACTCTTTGAAATACTTTGATGGTTTCAGCTGAAAATAGTTTTTCCTTAGCTATCATAATTTTTCATGTATACATGGAGTGGCTGGTTTCTCTTTTTCTCTATACCTTGTCCCCAAATGTGATTTTATTTTTTCTGAGTGGAAGTGATTATATTCTTTTTACAATTAAAAACAGTTGAGCAGAGCATTAGAGGACCAGAATGGTATTGTAGGTCCAACTTGTTGGCTAAATTTTGCCATTTCATCTAATCTAAGATCTTGGGGTTAAGACCCAGTCTTTTCCCAGACTTTTCACCAGTGCATGTAGGGACAGTTGCTGGCAATGTGTTTAAAAGTTGTGTGAAGATTAAATGCATCAGTGAACCTGATGACTCATTAGTGTGAGTTGGTGGTACCATTATCAGTAGTGTAACTACAGTCATACATTGAAGTGATCACAGTGTCCGATAGTGTGGAAGTATTTTTCATAACTGCAAGAATTCTTTTTAACATTGTTGTTATCCAGGTCTGTGGGCTGGAAGCCATTGGTTTTCTGGCATTAATTAGTCTGGTGATAGTGGGATGATTAAGTGGGTCAGGTATTAATGTAGAATTACTTTACTGTCTAATGTAGAACTTGTTTTGAATAGGTCCATTCTGACACTACTTATACTTTTTTTTTTTCTGAGACAGGGTCTTACTTTGTAGTTCAGGCTGGCCCTGAGCTCACTACATAGACCAGGCAAGCCTTGAGCACAACAGTCTTCCCACCTCTGCCTCCCAAGTGCTGGGATTACAGGCATGAGCTACCACACCTGGCACTGTGGTATGTGGTACTGATTGTTAGTGGGCGTGAGTCATCATGGATATTGTAGTATGTGGATACTGGGGATTGAACTCAGGACCTTGGGCTTGCTAGGCAGGCACCAGAACCACTGAGCTAAATCTCTGACCTCCTGTTTACACATTATTATCCCCAGCAGATTATTTCTCCAGACTAGTGTCTACCTGTTTGGTTGTACTTTGTAAAATTTCCACTTGGGGGTAGTATTTTATTGCAAAATTGAACAGTTTTTAATAGTGTCTGCCAATTTGATTTTGGAAATTCCTTTGCTTATTTAAAAAGTAATAAACAGGGCTGGAGATTTAGCTCAGTGGTTCCGGCACCTGCCTCGCAAGCGCAAGGTCCTGAGTTCGATCCCGGTAACCACATATAATGCTGGGCGTGGTGACTCACGCCCACCAGCAATCAATACCATATACCACAGTGCCGGGCGTGGTGGCTCACGCCTGTAATCCCAGCACTCGGGAGGCAGAGGCAGGAGGATTGCTGAGTTAGCAGGGGCTTGCCTGGGGTACATAGTGAGCTCAGGGCCAGCCTGAACTACAAAGCAAGACCCTGTCTCAAAAAAAAAAAAAAAAAAGTAATAAACAACATGCTCAGGGGTAAAGGATTTGACTGCATAAAATACTACTAGCTAAATGTTTTTAAATCTTTGTTTTAAAAAATTGTTTCCTGTCATTTGAATACAGTTTTATATGGAAGTGAACAGTTAAAAGTAATTTAGTCTTTTGAGAATCTACTATTTCATGTATTGAAGGAAAATGTAAATCATATACAGTTACTTTGTGTCTTTGCAGAATTTTATTTTCAGTAAGTCTGTTAATATACTTTTAGAAGAAAGTCTACGTTTTGAAAAATCCATTTCCTTAAAAAAAGGTGAAAACACATTTTCCTTGGTGGGTTTTAAGTATGGTTAGGTGTTGTATTGTTTTTTTCTCTGTATCATCCTTTACTTTTTGAACCACCTAACCCCACTTTGTACCCTAACTTCAATTAAAAATTAAAAACCAACTAGAAACCTCTCAAAACATTTTTCTTCAGAATAAAATATTGGTTTATTTCCCCCAGTTGTGGTAATCATGAATATTGAAAATTTAGTATATAATACCATATCATTTATTGATTAGCAATTTTTATCATTATAATAGTCCTCAGAATCTATACAATAAACAAAAATGACCACTTTGGTATGCAAATTCTTTGTTCCAAGTGTTCTTAAATGTTACATTTTCTGAGTTTTTTTTTTTTTGAGACAGGATCTCGCTTTATAGTTCAGGTTGGCCCTCAGTTCACTATGTAGCCCAGGCAAACCTCGAACTCACAATGCTCCTGCCTCTGCCTCCTGAGTGCTGGGATCACAGGTGTGAGCCACCACGCCCGGCACTGTGGTATGTGGTATTGATTGCTGGTGGGTGTGAGTCACCACACTCAGCATTGTATGTGGTTACCTGGGATTGAACCCAAGACCTTGCGCTTGCAAGGCAAGCGCTGGAACCACTGATCTAAATCTCCAGCCCTATTTTCTCAGTTATTTAGCAGTGATCCATTATTTCATTAGTTTTTTGATGTTTTGTACATTTTGTCTTAAATTATTATGTAGTTCGCGTTCTCTCTGTTACATTGGCCTTGGTATATAGTTTATGCTAAAATCTATGCATCACTTGGTTTTGAAACATTTAATTTTCAGTACATTAGAATCTCTTTGAGGACAAACATCATACTTACTGTATAAACACTTCTGTGTCCCGCTGTAGATTTTCTTAGAAATAGTAAATGCACAGTTGTTCATAGTATCCACATAATTGGATATAGGGACACATTATGTATGGTTAGACATAGAATGACCAAGGCATGATTTAAATTAGTTAACACATCTGTATGAAATTTTGACCTCTTTTAATAAGTTTTTATTTCTTTAATTCTCCATGAATAGTTTATGAAAATTTCAAGTATTCTTTTTTGCCTGATAGGTTAAAATCATGCATGTATATGTTGTATCACTGCTCTGTAAAGCAGTTTTCTTCACTTGGCGAACATATTTTACATTGTATGCTAATAAGCTCTTTTTTAATTATCTTACAGTAAAAACACAGTGTAAGAGCTATCTTGTAGTAAATTTCTAAGTTTATAATACAGTACTGGCGTAGGCACAGAATTGTATAGCAGGTTTCTGTGACTTATTTATTATGCATGTGGAAACTTTATACCCACTATGTAGCAACTTCCCATTTCTAACCTCTCTTTGTATCTTACCACCATTATTCTATCTCTTATTCTGTGCATTTGACCTATTTTAGATACTGGATACGAATGGTGTCATGCAGGATTTGTCTTTTTGTGATTATCTTATTTCATTTCACATGATGTCAAGGTTACCCTCTTTTTCTTTCTTCTCTCAGTGGAGCTCTACTCCTGCACTTTAGCTATGGTGAACAGTGCTCCCGTGCAGGTTGGAGTGCTGTTATCTCTCAGTATTAGAAGATAGCTTCAATTCTTTTTTCTTCTGATTTCTATTCTTTTGGATAAAACCCTGAAGTGGAATTGCTGTATCATTAACTTTGTTTTTAATTTTTTTTTTTTTTTTGAGACAGGGTCTCGCTTTGTAGTTCAGGCTGGCTCTGACCTCACTATGTAGCCCAGGCAAGCCTCGAACTCAGCAATCCTACCTCTGCCTCCCGAGTGCTGGCATTAATGGCATGAGCCACCATGCCCGGCTTCGTTTTTAATTTTTAAAAACTGATATTTATTGTATGTAACAAATTTGTATATTTCGGTACTTACAGCAGGCACTGAGCATACGAAACACACTTGTTTCACCTTACCCTCTTTTCTTCCTAACAATCACTCTTTTTACTTCTAGCCCCCAAACCATTATATTGTCTTGCTGTATATTTAAACTTGAAGTGATTGTCACATTTTCTTTTCTTTCTTGCTAAAAAGTTAGTTGAACCACCTTTTTTTTCAAAAGAGGAAAAACATTGTAGAGTAAAAAATATTATGTCATGAACCTATGTTTAAGTATTTTTACTGTTTGTTATAAAAGTATGATTTGAAAATACATACCTTATGGAATGTTCAGTAAAATGGGGATAGGGCAGAAGGGGATTGGACAGATGACTGAAGAAATAAATCAGCAACTAGAATTTCATTGTTGGTTTATGTTTTTAAGGTCTAGAAGTTAATTGTTGTTTGCTTGCTGTTGCATTGCAGTGAATGATTTAGGAGGAGACTTAAGGGGAGTTGGTAAAGGCTCCTTAGCAGCTGATAAAGTTGTTGAAGAAATAAGAAGGAAAGGTGGAAAAGCGGTGGCCAACTATGGTATGGTATTTGAAAAATTATACTGTTCATTTTCCTTCATTTTATGCAGCTGCTCATTTTAATAATCTGATATATTTAGTGAATTATTCTGGATATGCTCTGTTCTTGTTCTTAAAAGACTCATTTCATTTAAAAGGTCTTGAAAGTTTCTGTAGATTGATTGTAAATTCTGTTTAAAAAACGAAGTAGTGCCACATAAGAAGAGTAATGCCCTCTTTCTGTGCCAGTCGCCAATCCTTTTCTGCAGAAGTAGCCACAGCTTGTCATAGAGAGCAGTTACAGCAGGAGGGGTTTTGGGGAGTTCAGTACATCACTGCCTGGCTCCAAGGCAGTAATGGCATGATGGAGAGCCATGGCTGAGGCAAGCTGCTTACCTCATGGTAGCCAGAAAATGAAGGGTGAAGGGACAAGCTGGGAGATAGGCACATCCTCTGGTGGCCCCTCTTCTAACCAGGCCCATATCCTAGCAACATATTTGGCTGTGGACTCATCAATGGGATTACTCCAGACAAATTGAATGTTTACTTTTATTTAAACAGTTTGAATCCTCAGTAGCCACAGGTAATTAGTGGCTATTGTATTGGACTGTGAGGAGATAGGAAGTTTCCATTCTCACAGGAAATTATATTGGAAAGTGCTGCTTTAATTAGTATTTTTCAAGTATTTAGCTCCCTCTCCCCTTTTTTTGTCAGCTAAAAATTGTCTAGGGCTAAATTTCTTCAGTGACATTATGTGACTTCATTATAAATGTGTGTTTTCCGGAAATGATTTCTCTTGTTTGGATATATCAACTATGTACTCGGGTAAACAGAATTTATTCATTTTACTGAAATTTCTTACTATTTTCTCTTCCCCTCAGATTCAGTAGAAGCAGGAGAGAAGGTTGTGAAGACAGCACTGGATAACTTTGGAAGAATAGGTGATTTTTAATTTTTTTGCATTTATGGTCTTGAAAAAACACCTCCTACTTTCCTAATGAAATATTTTAGAATTTACCTTTGTTACTTTTATGATCTGATATCTTTCAAATTAAGCTGAGTTTATATAGTAAAATCTACATTATTAAGAAGCATCCCAAATACACTGTTTAGTCCATATTTCTCTAGATAATCCTCCTGGTTGCTTACACATACTCTTACTAAAAGGTTAGGGGATTCTAGAGGTAAAAATTACTATGGAAAGCCTAACATATTTGCAGTTTGAAAGACATTACTTTTTTTAAATTGAATATGTGCCTTCTTTTGTTTTTCTACATACAACATGCGTTGAGTATATCAAAACACACTTCTTTCACTTTACCCCTCTTTTCTTAGTAATCACTTTTCTACTTTCAATGCCCAAATCTTTATGTTTTCTTGCTGTATATTAAATCTTGAAGAGTCATGTTTGTATCATTTGACAGAGAGATAAAGGTGTGAAGTCATGGGGAGAAAACAGCCATAAGGTGGTGGTTAAATCTGAGAGAAATAATAGCATTGTTTGCAGAGAGAATACAACAATTGTATATCAAAATATGGCATCAGTTTCTAACTTTGTTCTCTCTGAGCCTTTTCCTTTTGAGTGGGATGGAGAGATCTTTAAACTTCAGATTTTCTTGAGTGAGTTTTCAGTTTGAGTGTGGGATGCCATAGAGTTCAGACTCCTCAGGAATTAGCAACAGCTAACTCTGTATATAACCTGGTAGAGGTCTAGTACATGATCAAGGTGGAAAAGCTGAAATACATGTTTGAGGGCGAGGTATGATAGAATGTAATATTTGTACTTTTATGAATCAATTTTTTGTTACAGGTATAAAATTCTGGTTTGGTAGTATTTTATTTACCATGGGGCTGGGAGAAACTGATGTTTTAAAAAAATGTGAGTTGTAAGCAATTGCAGATTAATATGCTTGGTTTTATATTTGTGTCTTGTTATCTTTTTATACTGTAGACGTTGTGGTCAATAATGCTGGGTGAGTACTTCTATTTTCATTTTTAGTAAAATGCATATAGTCGTTTTTGTAAATGTATATTTTCCTCCTTCCTATTCCTAATTGTAAAATCCTTATTTTAGAATTCTAAGAGACCGTTCCTTCAGCAGGATAAGTGATGAAGACTGGGGTAAGTTATTTTTTTGTTTGTTTGTTTTTTGTTTTGAGACAGGGTCTCGCTTTGTAGTTCAGGCCTGCCCTGAGCTCAGTATGTAGCTCTGGCAAGCCTCAAAACTTGGCAATCCTCCTGTCTCTGCCTCCCGAGTGCTGGGATTACAGGCGTGAGCCACCACACCCGGTTGGGCTAAGTTATTTTTAATGTGTCTCTGTGGAACACACCTATTTGGCCTTTACAATTTTGATACTTCCCTATATTTAAGAAATCTCTTGTGCTGCAGCTAGTGTACATGGCAGTCTGTACACTGATCCTGTCGAGTAGTTGGAAGTAGCCCTTTTTTAACATTTGATAAATTTTTTAAAATGTTAAATTATTTGGAAGAAAGGATTTCCTTTTTCTTTTTCCTGGAAACATTGCTGGCATTTCCTCAGTGTCAATTCTTCCTAGTTGCCTTAGCATGTTCATTAACCCCGAGCAGCACACAGCAGTGTCTGGGTTCAGAAATGCAGTGGTACAGATCTGTGAACAGGTTGGGACAGGCATCGGGAGTGCATGTGAAGCTTCTAGAAAGAAGGTCTCCATTTTCCTTTGCCATGTTGGAAAGACTGAATTTAGGTAAATTATAGCAGTGGTTTTCTTTTTTCCTACTCCTTTTGTCCTGCTGTTCCTGAAAATTAGAACTAAAACCATAATAGGTGAGGCAGTAGCAGTTGGTAACTGTCATTGTTCATAGCACATGCTTCTGTCTTCCCAAGTCCTTCTGAAAGAAGCAAAGCATCCTTATCCATAGAATTAAGCAAATAAGAACTGTGAGTGTCCTCTTCACGTATAACAAGGAAGCTTAGAAGCTTAGAAAGGTGTGCTGCTGAAGGGGCTTGGGTGGGTGGCCCAAAGCTGTGAGGGCCTAGGCCCTCCTTCCAACTCCATCCCCTGAGCCCATGTTCCTGACTACCCTTTATTTTATTTTGTAGCTCTGGTTTTCACTGTAACTTTCTTCTAATAGCCACATGATATATATATATAATATATATATATATACTATATTATATATATGTTATATATAGTATATATATTATGTATTATAGAAATATATATTTATAATATTATGTATTATAGAAATATATATTTATAAAATAAATACATAATAAATATATTATATATTAATAAATTTATTATATATAAATATGTTTATATAACTAAATATATAATTAATTTATATATAAATATAATATATATTTATATATAATATATAAACATATGTTATAGTATATATCATGTATTATATAAATGTATATTATATATTACATAATATATACTATTATATATAATTATATAAATATATAATTATAATATTTAATATACACAATTATAAATATATATTATATAAAATATGTATAATTATATGTGATTTAATATAATTAATATATTATTCGATCATACATACTATATAATATATCATAATTATATATAATTATTATAATATTACATATTATAATATATAATATAATATATTATAGATATATAATATATATTGATATTCCATATTACATTATATAAAAATCATTAAATATATATACATATATAATCATGAAATATATATATATACATATATATTTTTTATTTTTTAATTTTAATTTAAAATTTTTTTTTTTGAGACAGGGTCTCGCTTTGTAGTTCAGGCTGGCCCTGAGTTCACTATGGAGCCCAGACAAGCCTAGAACTCCGCAGTCTTCCTGCTTCTGCCTCCCAAGTGCTGGTATTATAGGCATGAGTCACCACGTCTGGCTAGCCACATCATATTTTTGAAACAAAATACTTAAGAGTGGTTAAAAAATTGACAATTAAAAGATACATTAAATCTATAGAGTTGACTATCTGAACAGTATTCCCCTAAGTGTTCAGGAGAATGACATTGCTAAAAACAGTCCTCTCAGTTTCTGACTTCTGTGCATTTTTATTTATTTTTTAATAAATTGAGTTTATTGGTACATTTTAGAAATACATTATGATCACAGTTCTCATTGGCAATTTGTACCTGTACACAGTATATCTTGATTCTTACTTTTTCTCATATTCCTATCCTCCTTTCAACTATCTACCCTCACTGCATACATAAGCTTTGTTTCTGTTTTTTCCTTTTTACCATCATTTTCTTATTCATTCCCTTTCCAACTCAAATGTAAACTTGCAAGAAGTAGAGGTATAATGAGTATTGTGTAACTATTTCTTGATGGTAAGATGCATGGTTTATGATTATGCTTTAATACTAGTGTTGATTGCCAATGTACACATTCAGTTCTTGTGTATCTGTATCAGCAAATCTTTATATAAACAAACAAAGGTGGCACCATATTTAGATGGGTGTGGAGATTGCAATGATATTGTGACTCACAGAGAGAACTGTTATAAGGGTGAACTGGTGATACATAACCAGTGAAACTAGAACAGAAGCAGGAGAGACCCCTTGAGGATAGTGGTGGGTGATTTTGAGTGCTACCCATAGAGTGAGCATCTTTGGATATGTAAACTGTTGCTTATCTACTAATAAAAACAACTGCTTATTTCAGATATAGTCCACAGAGTCCATTTACGAGGCTCATTTCAAGTGACCCGTGCAGCATGGAATCATATGAAGACACAGAACTATGGAAGGTGAAGTTCCACACAGCTATTGAAAGAGACTACAGATGTGTGTGTGTAAAGAAAAGATTATGTGATGTGTTATTAAATGATTGCTTGGTATCGAGAATAATATCTTCATTTTTAAAAAAATTGATTTTATTTTTACATTTTATACATATATTATAATCACATTCAACATTGGGGGTTTGTACCAGTACATTTTGATTCTTATTTTTTCCCATTCCCCTGCCCTCCCTACAACTCCCCGTCCCCCACATACATAAGCTTTTAAAATATAGTTTTTGGCACACTCATTAAGTTGGTGACATTGAAGGCTAGGGATGTAGCTCAGTGGCATTGTACCTGCCTGGCAAGCTTACGGTCTTGAGTTTAATCCCCGTACACTACCCTGCAAAAGTTGGGGTGGTAGATTAGCTGAGCTATCTTTCTTACCTCCTACTTTTCATTATTAATGATTTTCCTTTTTTGGGGGACATTTTATTAAACAAATGGAAGACTCAGGTGTATAATATTCTCTAATAGTGTAATTTTGTGCATCCAGTGATAATCCAGGGAGAGCTAAGTGGCTGTTTCCTGCTGATACTGGTTGGAACGTGTTAGTCTTACACTCTGCCCAGCTCCTTCTTGGGTAACTCAGAGTGGCACTGACAGTGTATTCATTCCACGAACAGTAGTGCCATCTGCTGTGAGGGTCATTCCTGTTAACACAGGATTCAGGCATGCCTTTAGAGGTCAGCTGTTTATTTGGTCTCAGTAGAATAAGGTTTGGTCAGATTATAGAATGGCATTGTTTTAGCAGGGAATTTAATATTAGGTGGAAGGAAAGTAAAAGTGGGTGAAAGTGGTAAGGACTGAGGAACCCAAATTACTTGACCTAATATTTTTTGCTAAAATTACAACATATATTGCTAGTTTACTTTATGCTTATAAATACTGTTTTTGAAAGATAATAAATATATTATTATACTTGTATTCCTTTGGCT
>PVIC010033632.1:0-11398 GCA_004025085.1 Thryonomys swinderianus | reverse complement strand
ACTTCTTGTTTGTTGTCTACCTCTTCACTTCTGTTTCACAGTATTGTTTAATTTTATGTACCTGATATCTCTATAAGTCACTGTTGAAAAAAATGAGTGAATACAGTTTGTAGAGAAGGAAAACATAACTAAGTTTCAAATTAAAATTAAGTTCCTTTTAGGGTAGACAGTAACTCCTCATGAATTATAAGAATGTTTTTCTCTAATAAGAAAGCCTGTGAAATTTTTAAATATGCCTTTGTTTTAAAAGGCAAACTAAACAATGATTGATTTCATCACAAAATAATTCAGCCTCATGGAAAGATTCTCGCTCTAAATTAGGAACTCAAGTTATACAATTAAGACAAAAATTTAAGCAATAATTAGAAATTTTGGCAAGCAAAATCAAAAATTAAAGCATCACTAATATAATAATGCAAATCAATAGGAAAGCACTGTTTACAAATATTCAATTTATATGCAATTTTAAGGCCAGAAACTACTGAATAAAGCAACCTACACAATGACAACTCCATAATAAATGCCATAACCCATTCCCAACAGAGATATCTGTTGAAGGTATAGAAACTATGATCTCTTTGTGCCTCTCTTGGTCCCAGCCTAATAGCAAAGCCTTTTTCTAATCTGAGGGGCCTGCACTTACCACACTATGCCTTCACAAGTCCTGTCTGTTCTAGAGACAACTGGGAGTTTGTCCTCTAGCCTGGCAAGCCTCATCGTAAGCTCTGTTAGTTCCTTTTAACCAGTGACCAGGTCTCGTCCTCACTGGCACAGCTTCTTAATCCTCAGGCAGCTGGAGATCTAAACAGAGAATGTGCAGCATACATTCAAGTATAGGGATTTTCCTCCTACACCAAATGGGTCCAAATACACCCACAGGTCCAAACCAGATAATCTAAGATCATTCTCAAGAAAGATTACCTTTTATGAAAACAGCCTTCAGTAACGGGCTTACATAATTTGTCTTCAATGCTATACCAAGAAAATGCAGCATTTTAGATAGGGCAGATGTCTTCATAGCCCCACAGTGGGAGCATTCTCTTTGATATGTCTTGCCTAATGCAAAAACTTTGTTTAAGTGCTACTTTTAAACTATCATGTATTGAGGAGTGTGTGTATCAGACAGTCACTTTAAAGTCTCTGGGGATGGATGGATGGATGGATAGATAGATGATAGATAGATAGATAGATAGATAGATAGATAGATAGATAGATAGATAGACAAATGGACAGATAGGTAGGTAGATAGACACAGACAGACAGATAGGTAGAGACTCACTTTTTGCCTTAGACTCACTTCCAACTTCTTTGAGAAGAGCTGTCTACATACTCTGTTAACTCACTAACCAATTTCTTAATTTACTCTAATTTGGCTTCTCCTTTCTTACTTTTTCAATAAGGCTGCTCCTTTTTCTCCATTGTAAATCAACTCTTGATTGACCTTGTTTCTCTGATATCTTTTCTATAGTCTCCTTTGTAGGGTATTTTTCCTGCTTCTCTTCTCTGTCTCTTCTTTTATACAAATTCTGCCCAACTGATTTAACCCAGTTTTATTCTGTAATACAAAAATAATGTATATAGCATAAAATTTAGCCTTTTGAAGAATATAATTCAGTGGTTTTAACTATATTCATGACATTGGACAATCATCGCTGTTATCTAATTGCAGAACATTTTCATCACTCCAAAAAGAATCTATACCACTTCTCTCTAACTTCTGACAGCTACTTTCTGTCCTTACGGATTTTTTTATTCTGGACATTTCATATAAATGTAATCATACAATATGTGGCCTTTTGCATCTAGCTTCTCCCCCTTAAAATTATGTTTTTAAGTTTATTTATACTGTAGCACATATCACTACTTCATTCCTTCGGATTACTGAATAGTCCTCCCTTCTATGGCCATAAGATATTTTGTTTATTCATTTATCAATTGGTGGTAGTTGGGGTTTTTCTCACTTTTTTTTTTCCTTTTTGAGACAGGGTCTCACTTTGTAGTTCAGGCTGGCCCTGAGCTCACTATGTAGTCCAGGCAAGCCTTGAACTCAGCAATCCTCCTGCCTCTGCCTCCTGAGTGCTGGGATTACATGCGTGAGCCACCACACCCGGCTCACTTTTTTGATTATCATAAAAATGCTTCTAAGAATATTTGTGCACAAGTTATTGTGTATACATACTTATATTTTCATCGCTCTTAAGTATATATGTAGGAATTGAATTCCTGAGTATGAGAGTAATTATGTTTATCTTTTTATGAAAATCTCAAATTGTTTTCCAAAGTAGCTACAAAACTGTACAGTTCTATTAGCAATACATGAGAATTCCAATTTCTTCACATCCTCATTAACACTTGTTATTGTTCATCATTTTGCTGTAGCCATCTGAGTAGGTGTGAAGTGGTATCTATGTTTTAATTTGCATTTAATTTGCATATGCATATATATCTTCATGTGCATATTAGCTATTTGTACAACTTCTCTGGACAAATACATACTTGAATTTTTGCCTCATTTTCAAAATAACTTATCTTTTTATTGTTATGATTTAATATACTCTAAATACTACTACCCACACACATATATATTTTGTAAGACTTTTCTACCATTTTCTGGCTTTTCATAATCATGGTACTGTCTTTTAAAGCACTAAAGTATTTAATATTAATGAAGTTAACTGTAATTTTTTTGTTATTTTGTCACTTGTACGCTTGATATCATAGCTAAGAACCAACTAACTAACTGCCTTAGTTTAATACACCAAGATTTATACCTGGATTTTCTTTAAAGAATTTTAGCTCTTATATTTGGGTATTTGATTCATTTTGAGTTAATTTTTATATATAGTAGAAGCAGAGATCCAAATTCACTCTTTTGCATACAAATGCCTAGCTGTCGCAGCATTATTTGTTGAAAAAACTACTTTTCCTTCCACCAAACTGTCTTGGTACCCTTGTCAAAAAGAAACTGACTGTAAATATACAGTTTCTTTCTAGACTCTAACATCTACATGATTCATCTGTATGCCTATCCCTATGCCTGGACTATGCTATTTTGAAGCAAGTTTAGAATTGAGACATGTGAGTCCCTCAATACTTTTTGTTTTGTTTCTCAATCTTATTTTGAACATACTGTATCCCTAGCAACTCAACAAGAATTTTAAGGTTAAAAAAACAGAATTTTAAGGTCAATTTGTCAATTTCTGCAAAAAAGTTCATCTGGAATTTTGAAAATAATTTCATTGAACTTACAAACTGATTTGCAGCATAAATACTATCTTAATAATTTTGTCGCCCAATTTACTAATGCAGTATATCTTTCCATGTAATCTGGTCTTATTTAATGTTTTTCATGCTCTTTTGTAGTTTGAGATGTGCAGTCTTGTGATTTAAATATCAATAATATATTGAAAACTATCATATAATATCTTCATTTAAACTGCTCTATGCCCCAAACTCTGATATCCCAACCACCCTGTAGGTCTTACAAGTTGTAACCTGCGCAAACCCCCAACTTTTTCTTTTTCTGATATCCAACGCCCAACTTTTTCTTTCCATTTTCAGAAGTGGTAACAATAGTCCATCTGTGATAAGTTAAAATTGTGAGTTATTTTTTATTCTTTCCTTTCCTATCTCTCAGCAAGTCACAATAAATATACCTGTATCTCTCTTCTGCTACTTTGTCCATTAACCTCAGTTTTTAGTGCAATTCTGGTGTAATAGGAATATGAGCCACATAAATGATTTAAAATGTTCTAGTAGTCACCTTACAAAAAGCAGAAAGAAACAAGAAATACTAAATATAACAATGTATTTTGTTTAACACGACTTCTCAAAAATACAAATATTTCAATATGTAAGCAATATAAAAATTATTAGTAAGGCCACTTGTTCTAGTTTCATGACAAATACAAGAAATTCTACCTGCAGTGCATTGTAATTTGGACTGCTCAATTTTTTTTTTTCCTCTATATCGGGGATCAAACTCAGGACCTTGCTCTTGTGAGGCAGGCGCAGTACCACTGAGGTACATCCCTAGCCCCAAATTCATATGAAATTTTAAGGGAATAAAATAACCATACTCTTTTTTTTGGCACCGAGGATCAAACCCAGGACGTGGCACTTTCGAGACAAGTTCCAGAACCACTAAGCTAACTCCCCCGGCCCTCAATTTGGATGCTAGACTTTCATCAAGAATAGGTGACCCATAATGTAATGTTTATAAAATTCATAATTGAAAATGTAAATTCAGCTAGCAAATCAGACAAATTTTCCAAAAACAAACTCCATTATGTTTTTAAAAGTTTTAAAGTTATTCAAATTACATAAAATTAAATACTAACTAAGCAGGGGCCAGGGATTTAGCTCAGGGGCACCACACTTGCCTTGTGATCACAAGGTCTTGAGTTCAATCTCTGGTATAAAAAAAAAAATTGAAAATGCAATTTATGAGAAACATCAGCTACAAAAGCTACTGTCTCACCTAGCACTGACCCAGAGTGATCTGTCTAGAATGTAAATCAGATTATGTCACCACCCTAATTAAAATCCTTCCTGGATAAACTCTAAAACTATTTTTGGCACCATCAAAGCCTACCTAACTCCCCCTGCTACTTTCCTTTATCACACGTCTGTCTCCCCACCATGCCCTAGTGACAGTGCCTTAGCTTTCATTTTGCCAACACACAGTTCTGGGACACCTCAGAGCCCTGCCACGTACTGCTCCTCCTGAAAGGAAGGCTTCGTCTTGCTTTTTCTCACAGCTAATTCTGCTACACTGTCACTGATGAGCTAGGCCTTCCCGACCAATTGATAAATATGTTCCTCTCAACACACTCTAGCGCTATATACTGGTCCTTCTAGCATGGCATGGAGGTTGATTTATAAATGTACATTTCTTATTTGATAATTGTGGGTCTCAAATAACAGCCAGCTCTATGATGACAAGGAGTATGCTTTTTCACATGCTAATACAGTATCATTGTTTTGGTTGAGACAGACCCTGGCACTCAACAGTTGTTCACTGATCATCATCACATGTTACTGATAAATCAGAGATGGAAAAGACTGAAACATTTGCATTATACCTGTTGATTATTTCAGTTATTATTTGTTCAGAAGTTGCTACGTGCTAGAAGTCAAGATAAAGAAGAGACTCTGCCCTGAAGTTCATGATTTACTTGCAGAAGCAGATAATTTAATACAATGTAATAAGTGTAACAGAGAAACAGTCAGAGAATTATGGGTGTTCAGAAGAGACAAACAATCTAGAAGAGACAAGCATATGAGAAGCATATGCTTGAAGCTTCCTAGAGAAGATGCAAATTAGAGGTAATAAGATGAAGAGCCATAATGTTACTGCTGCAGAGGGGCCCATGTGCAGAAAGGCAACAAAGCTGTGGTGAGTGTACACAAGCACAGTATATATAACCAGAATAAAAAACAACAACAGATCACCTCGAGAGGGCTCCAGTGCTCTGAGTACCACAGTGGATATGCATGGTAATCACAGGAAACCAATTTCTTATATATATTAGATTTTTTCTAGAATAGGGGTCTCAGAGACTCCTCATGAAAAGCTTATAGTTTTGCACCTTGGCACCTGTGATAGATGGGATATTGCTGATTTCTGAAATGCCCACAAAGCACCTTCCTTCTTGTTCATGTTCAAAGTACTTGACTTCTTTTTAATGGCATTAATCTCTTCAGTAGCAATACTCCCTTTGGCTCCCAGATTTACACATGTCTTGTTTAGGGGCCACACTTTAAGTCTTAAAATTTTTCTCCTCTTCATTTTCCTCCCAGTGGTCACTAGACATCTGGCTAAAAACAGCCAGCAGTACCCACGACATAGTTTGAATGTTGAGCTGCCCTGAAATTTCCTCTGCCAGATTAATTAGTCCAGGCACTAGAATTCTGTTCTGAAAAGTGTCAGAACATCAGAAAAACGTGAACAAATTTTCTATCAGAGTAGAGCCTGTATTCCAATTGTCATGGATCCCTTGTTTCCAACTGAAACCTTCCAAACCTGACCTTTACTTTCCAAATTTTTGTCAACACTGTGGTCTTCTGATCTCCTACCAGAACCACCCATCAGCCTCTGCTTATAAGTATTCTAAGGCTTTCCCACCTCACATTCAATCCTCTTCAAATTCCTCCTGCAAACCAGTTCTAAAGGCTTATAAACTTCATAGTCAGGTACAGTCAAAAGATTGCTCCCACTCTCAGATATCAATTTCCTACAGTAGTCAGATTTCCCATTGCTAAGACACAATACCCAACACCCACAGTTTAAAGGGAGAAAGATTTCATTTAGATTACGGTTTCAGGAGAATCAGTCTGTGGTTGGTAGGCTCCAAGGCAGGAACACTGTAGCAGAGGGTTGGTGGAGTAAAACTGCATAGTTTGTGGGGAGCAGCAGCAGACAGAGAAGGATGAGGGACGAAAAGTAATACCCAAGGTCATGCCTCCATGACCCTCCCAGTTACACTCAGAAGAATCCTCCAGTAATCCCCTGGGCAGCTCTTGAGCCAATAAAGTTGACAGAGTCAAACTTAACCATCACTAGTCTCATCTCCTAAAGGTTCTATCACCTCCCACTAGCACCACAGGCTGGCAACCAAGGCTTTAACACATGAATCTTTGTGGGACACTCCAGATAAAAATGATAGCATGTATCTATCATGTTACAGCTGTGTGAAATTGCAGAGTTAGAGAGGAAGAAACCACTGAGTCTACTGCTATTGTTCAGAAGATGCAGGTTGATAATGTGAACTCAATTGGTGGTTGTAGGAATTAGGAATTAGGCATAGATGACCAATTTCAGATATATTTGGAAAGTAAATCAAGCTACTTGGCATGACATTGGTAAGGGCAGTTTTGATGCACTGGTGGGGAAGGAAGATACACTGCCTTCCTCACCCACAGCTGCATTAATTGTGACAGCATTAGTAGCTCCCATATATGCCTGCTTATCAGGAGCAAGAGGAGAGTCTTGGAAAAACACAGAGTACTTTGGCTCAGTGCCAGACCACCTGAGTCAGCCTTGGTGGGTGAAGCCAGCAATCTTTATTTGACAAGTTGCTGGAGATAGTCACACACTTGCTTTGGGAGATACCGGGATGGGTCAGAGTTTGAAGTATCATTATCCCTCATACTTCAAATCTATTTGGTTCCTGAGTGCAGAGAGTGAAAGTTGTATGATGGTGTTGGAAGGAGGAAAAGCTAAACCAACAGCTGAAGCAGGCAAGAGGAGAGAATCATAAGTAGATATATGTCATTAAGAAAATGGAGAGAGAAGTACAGGGAGAGAAAGGATAAGTCAAAAACTAAGGGTCATGGGCTAAAAACATTAGTTTACCAAGAGCGATCAATTTTTTCTCTTAAGTGTAAAAATAAATCTTCAAGATCCACACACTCAACTAAATCGACAATTTACTTAGTGAAAACAATAAAAATTAAATACCTGTCTTAGTCTGCTTTGCTCAAGCTTCCAAATCTCATGCAAATTTATCTCTCACAGTTCTGGAGCCTAGAAGTCCGAGATCGAGATTTGCCGTCTGGTGGGGGCTCCCTTCCTGACTTGCATATGGCTGCCTTCCCTCTGGATGCCTCCTCTTTACGTGCTCACAGAAAGTGAGCTCTCGGGCATGTCTTCTTACAAGGACACTAAACACACTGGTTCAAAGCCCCACCCGTATGATCTCCATAATATTAATTACTTCATTATAGGCCCTACCTCCAAATAGCTCATTGGGGGTTAGGACTCCAACATATGAAATTTCAGGAGACACAAACATCCAGTGTACAATGGTATCTAAAATACTATAGTTCAATGTAACAACTAAACAGTCCACAGTCTACCATAGAGGCAAAAGCTAATGTTAATGAAGCAGTAGGAAATGCTAAAGTGCTAAACAGTGAGGAACTAGGTCAGAAGGACATTAGAGAACATCACAATGAGCACAGACAAGACCTTGAGCTTGGTGGTAGAGTGAAAGATTTGTCTTGTTGGAATTAAGGGATGCTATATTCCCTCCTTCTCCAAATTTACTTGTTTCTATGAAGTTCATTACTATTCCTTTAGGAAGCTGCTGAAAATCTGGGATAGTTTCAGATTCCTTTCTCTCTCTTCCTTCCACCCACTGCTGGTAATCTCGGACTCTTCTGAAATGCCCATTCCCACGTCCAACCAAAAACATGCCGGCTCAAGCACCCAATATCATCAGGTCATTTATTTCCCACCAGTGTCCTGGCCATTGTCCTCATCTATGTATGTTACAGTAAGTGTGTGACCCATTTAATTTTCCTAAACTCTGGCTCTAGGCATGCTATGACATATCTTACAAACTTTCAAAGTCCCTCACTACTTCTGAATTAAGTATCAATTTTTAATTTTAATGATCCTGCATAGGGAACAGAGAATTTTCCATCTGGCTTGGGTGCCTAGAGGGGAATGGCGGAAGAGAGATGGCTGGCAGAATGAATTAGAGTCGCTCTAAACCCATCCTGAGCTATTAAATCCTTACTCTTTAAAGTCCTTTTTAAATCCTCTTTCCATAAAATCTTTTTAGTTCTCCCAAAAGGTGTGGTCTTTCTGTGACCATTCAGAACATTGCACTTCCAAAAGCACTGAAATTCTACATAAACTCTTATCCTCAATAATAGTAATTATAAACCCATCACTGTTATGTGATGGACACTGTCCCAAGTGCTTTACATTTATTAACTTAATTTTCACAACCAACCTATGCAGTGGATGCTACTTTATCCCATGGTACAGATGAAGAAGCTGAGGCACGGAAAGTTGGGTCATTTCCTGAGGACATGGAACCAAGATGTGGCAGAGCTGGACTGTGAACAGAGACAGTGTAGGTCTTCGGTTTTTCAGAGTGTATTCACTCTGAATTCCTAACATTCTACAAGTTCTAGGGTATAGTCTGTGAAAATCTCCATCCAACTCCACTGAGGGGAAAAAAATTTCAACTGCCTTTTCAACCCATAGTAGTACTTTTTAAAGTAGCCACTTGCACATAGGTTGACTGTGAATTTCTTTGGGTCACAAAATACCTTCCTTTGCTCAGGCCATGCTTGTTTCCGTGTGATGAAAAATAATCACTAGATACACAGAACACATGTGAAAACTGGGCCGAAAACACACAGGGGAGAGTGGGGACCAAATGCTGGACGGGTGGAAGGTTTTGAAAACCAAGTGTAGATTTAAAAGGCTGCAGCTGAAGATTCTTGAGGAAGACAGAGGTTAAACTAGTACTTCAGAAGATTTGCCTGAGATCAGCAATATTCCCATGGAATAGGTCAACAAGTAACGCGGGAAATAAGGAGTGGAGTGTTGTCAGAGTCACCCAGGCAGGAAGAGGGAAGACCTCATGCCAGAAAGATGGTGGAACTGAGGATGAGAGAAGAAGTAGATGAAAATATCTTTCTAAACCAGAATGCCACCAAATGAAGTGGGTTTGTTAAGTGTTAGAATAAAAGGCTTTAAAATCAATTCTTGTTTTTTTAAAAATAAATACAGCAAATCTCTAAAACATCTTCATCCACAGCTACTTCATGAAAGTAGCCACTCCGTGAGAGATTCCGGTTTCTTTACATCCACACAGTAATACCTGTGAGTATGCTGGAAGGCATAAAGGGGCTGGACCCAGGGAAGTCTGAGTGGCTTTATGTATCTGTCATTTCTTCATCAACCTAGGCATGGCCTACAGAAAACATATGCTTTTTAAAGTCATTCTCCCCTCTGACAGTCACTAGCACAAGTCAGACTGTAAATTGAAAAAAAAAAAAAAAAAACTCTTCGCTGTGCTTTTGCTCAACCTCTTCTCAACTACACCCCAGGAGCAAGCTAGGCACCAATCTTGTCTCTACACCTTCAGTAATGAAATACTTGCTGCCTTATGGGCAGCCCATTCTATTTTTTCAATTAAACTGTTAAACAGTCACCCTTACATGAAGTGTGAATCCATCTGTCTGCAACATTTACCCATTTGTTCTAATTCTGTCTTCTGGAAACACATAAAGATCAATCTAAGCCCTCTCCAACTAACAGCCCCTCAAATATTTGAAGATAGCAGCATGACCCAAATAACTGCTAGAAAACATTTGTTTTCCAGTGAATGCCTCTCATCAGAGTTGGTTACCCCAGTGATAATAACACCACGCAAATCAAATTCTCATCAGTCGCCAGATTCTTTGAAGGAGTGACTACATAGAGGAAGCCTTGCACAATCTGCATCATAGGTGGGATTATCAAAATACGATCTTTTGTAAAGGACTCAGTGAATGAACAAATCCATCTGCTAAAAGAATATTCAAACAATCTTTCTTGATTGGCCTTATCGCCTACTTATAGACAGGCTTATTAAAAGTTCTCTATCTTCAAAAGTAAATTTCATATAATGAAAATGTAAACACACAAGTTATCTGCCTGGCAGGCAGGTAAATGAAACATCCCACTAGGAAAAAGACCATTTTTATTACATATATCTTTGGAATGTCTAAATTTTTATTATATATATAAAACTTTTCCAATTAAAAGATAGTTAATGTGATAAAATTAGTAAAGTTATCTGCATTTTAACTTCTATTAGAACAGTTCTCCTATTAGAACTTCTCTTATTATAAAGTCTGCTTAATGAAGTTACGTCTCACCATTTACATGTCAAATCATCAAATAAAGGAGTAGAAGAAGTATATTAGATTTAATTCAATAACTTTTGAGTATAATCTATACCAGGAAATATCCTTTATATTGCATCCTAGGATGTATATACCGTAAGTCTCTGAACAAGCTCCACTCTGGGAGATCGTTTGTAACTGAGATTTGTTCCTAAGTCTGACAAAGTTACTTCACTGGCACAGCAGACTCTACCTGTTCCGTAATCTTGTCCTTATTGTTCAGTATGGTGCCAGTGGCTGAAGGGTTTGTGTTTTAAGAGTGGGTGACATCTGCCGTCTTTTCACCTCGGCCCAACCTCTCGATGATTTTCATTTTCGTGACCATGATTATTGCTTTGCTCTTCCCAGCAGTCCCCTCCACATAATCGTTGCTTTTCCCTTTGCTTCCGGACACCCTTGGCTCTGGCTGAGCATGGGCTGCTTACCGTGCACCATCGCACTGTCCAGTAAGTACACGGCCCTACTGGGACAATGTCCAGCAAGCACATGAGCTACTTCTGCCATCTGTTCATATCCACAAGTGTTTGTAATGCATGGTCCTTTTCTATCTGTGAAAGTTCACAGTTCAAGTGTTCAAAGGTCAGGGACTTACTGTATAAATATACAACTCATACAAAAGTTTCACAAAATCATACCTGTCACTGCTAACTAGGATGCAGTCTGACACCTTTTTTTTTTTTTTTTTTTTTTTTTTTTTTTTTTTTTT
>PVIC010033631.1:0-20035 GCA_004025085.1 Thryonomys swinderianus | reverse complement strand
ATTTTTTTTTTTTTTTTTTTTTTTGTGAGACAGGGTCTCACTTTTCTAGTTCAGGCTGGCCCTGATCTCACTATGTAGCCCAGGCAAGCCTCGAACTCAGCAATCCTCCTGTCTCTGCCTCCTGAGTGCTGGGATTACAGGTGTGAGCCACCACGCCTGGCACTGTGGTATGTGGCATTGATTGCTGGTGGGCATGAGTCGCCACGCCCAGCATTGTATGTGGTTACTGGGATCGAACTCAGGACCTTGCACTTGCGAGGCAGGCGCTGGAACCACTGAGCTAAATCTCCAGCCCGCTGGACATCTTAATAGGCTCTTTAACCTCAAACTTTTACCAGAATTTCTTTTTTTCAGTAAATAGCAAAATAGGATAAGCAGTGGCTGAATTCAGCAACACAAGAATCAGCTTGATTCTTTCCTGCCTCATTTCCCTGTGTTTTAACTTGAGTCTGCCTGTGTGCTCCCCTTGACATCTCTACAGTCTGTTCCTTTCTGTCCATCCCACAGTCATTAACGCACTCCAGATTGTCACCCTCTGTTGCCAGGAATTCTTACTTCCTTTGCATTCCTTCCAGCTGACTTTCAATTCATTCTCCAGGATTTAGTGACTCCTTCTAGTATGCGTGTCTAATTGTATTAGGGTTTTCCAGAGAGAACCAATCAGATATGTATGCTTAGAAATCTATGTCTATCTACATAAGAGGAGATGTGTGGGACTTGCCTCACATGATGAGTGGAGAAGTATTATGATAGGGCATCCACAGGCTGGAGAACCAGGAAATTATCTCATATTTTTGTCTGTCTCTTTTCCCCATAGGGTTTTTGACAAACTATAGTTAGCTATTAAATCTCAACATTTATCCATTTTATCCATATGGCATGAACCCTTGTGCCCGTTATTGTTTTGTCTTTTTTGGAAATCTACCCAGGAAAGGTATAACTGAATCAAATGAAATTTCTGGTTTTTGATTTTTGAAAAATCTTCATATTGATTTCTATAGTGGTTGTGCTAGTTGGCATTCCTATGAACAGCGAAGCAGTTTTGTTTTTACTCATTAGCATTTGTTGCTTTTTGAGTTCTTGACAATAGGCATTCTTACAGGAATAAGATGGAAGCTGAGTGTTGTTTGGAGTTACCTTTCCATAATGCCAAACTTAGCAAATATTTTTATGTACTTTTTTTTTTTTGAGAAGTGTCTGTTCATTTTAATTGCCCATTTTTGTTGGGTCTTTTGTATTTTGGGGTCTAGTTCTCAATTTTTTATGTATTTTAGATATTAGTATTCTATAATACGAGCAGTTACTACAATTATATTCTAATTCTGTAGAATATGCCTTTATCTCTTGATCCTTCCCTTTGTTTTGCAGAAGCTTTTAAACTTTGACATAACCCCATATTTTGTGTCTTGATTTTTATTTCTTAAGCAATTTGAGTTCTTTTGAGGACGTCCTTGTCTATGTCAATATTGAGAAATGCAACTCTGGATAAACCTATGTTTGTGTGATTCACAAAGGTTGGAAATTAGTTTCTAGGGTTTTAGGGATTTCCTGAATACTCACTTGAGTCAGATCCTAGGTCAAAATTTCTTGCTGAAAATCTCCAGTCTAGTCCTATTTCAGGACAAAAGAACCCCCAGATTTTGCTGGGCTTTATTTAAAAACCCCATTAAAGTTTAGGAATATCAAAAATCTGTTTAATAATTTACTAAACACATTTCTTTAATCTGTCTCTTTGAAACAAAGCACACAGTTTTACAACTTTCTACTTCATTTTCAAATCAATGTATATTTAAGCCAAACACGATACCAGATGTTTTTGATTCATAAACTAATACATCAAGATGTTATTTTTAATGGATTATTTGATGTTAGTAAAGTTGAGTGAGCTTTCTTTTTAGTAATTCTTGAAAGGGTCATTTGAGTTTTAAAGGTAGAAGGTCATATTTTTCCATTAGGAAATTGATTAACACTGGTTAAAGCCACATGCACATACACAGTCCTAACAGGATTTGGTGAAAACATATGATCTTTTTAAAAATTTATCATGCTTATTCAATATACAAATACTTGGAGAATGACTTAAGTGATGTTTAATGAATCTTTGATCTATTAAATTGCCAATAAAGCAAAGCTGTAACTGTTGCCTAACTAAGGCAGTTAAAAAATCCCAGGAAATGCTGTTAAGTTCTTAGGTGGACAAGTGTGCTAATAACTCTCATAAAAATCTCACTGATTTGGAATTTATAAAACTTTCTGTGGTCTGGGAATTCATTAAAAAGCTGATGATATCAACCTTGCACATTTTATCAATCATTCAATAATGTGCTCTGACTGCAGAAATGTTTTATTGAATACATGCTATTTACTATTTATTGTTCTTTAAAAAAGCAGATGGGTTTAAAAAATGCACTCCAAGTCACTGAGCAATCTACATTTTTAATGCCACTGAATAATGTAAATGCCATTCTTATGCTTTTAACTTGGGTTTGCATGTGGTTTTGATTGAATGGGAAGGTACATGTACTTTTTTCTTTCTAAATATGGCTTAAAATCCTAGACATGAGTTCCATTAAAATGTTCATTAGTGTCTATATTGGTACTTGATCAAGGAAAATGGAACACTGAGCCAGTTGTTTGGGTTTTTATCTATTTGGTCATTTGTTCAACAAGTATTTATTTGTTTTAGGCTATGAAGTAGGAATTTGGGTAATAAGATGAATTCAAAAAAGATCATCTCAGTGAGTCAGTAATTTGGGGTAGAAGAGGCAGACCATTCATTTTAGATATACTTATGGAGTTCTTATTATATCGCAGGTAACAATTCTAGGCTCTTGAGATCTATTAATAGAAGACAAAGTAGCCAGAATCTCTGCCTTTGAATGGGGTGAGCAAGCTCACATTGATTGAAGAAAGTATTGGGAGAATTTGACAGGGGAGTGATGGGAAGAAGTGACACATGCATGGACATACATGAACAGTAATGTTAATGGCATACCCACTGGTGGTTGAATATCTTCTATGTGCCAGCTATTGTGATTGGCTCATTCATTCTCCACTCACTGAAGTAGGCACTACATTTTAATTTTTACAAGTTAGTGATCTGAAGCTTAAAAAGATTAGATAATTCTTTAGGGCCATAAACTACATTAGGTATTATCAAAATGAAGGGGTGAATATTTTGGCTAGAGATTAATTTTAATGCAGTACTGTCTGTTTTGAACACGTGTATCTCATTACTCTTGCCACTTGCTGAAGCAGTTCTGGAAGTCTTCTTTTGTGAATGTACTTAGTGGGGCTTTTTGGCTGTTTCCACGTCCCAAATGGATGCTTCCCTTTTATGGTCATTTCGAGTCTAGGAAAGAGCCAGGAGTTCCATGGTTCCAGATCCAGTGCCCAAGGTGGGTGGGCACCTACAGTGGTATTTTCCCACCAGAGAGCACTCAGCAGCAGAACTCACCATGGTTTTTTTTTTTTTTTTTTTTTTTTTTTTTTTTTTTTTGAGACAGGGACTCGCTTTGTAGTTCAGGCTGGCCCTGAGCTCACTATGGTGCCCAGGCAAGCCTGGAACTCAGCAATCCTCCTGTCTCTGCCTCCTGAGTACTGGGATTACAGGCTTGAGCCACCAAGCCCGGCATCTATGGTATGAGGTACTGATTGCCAGTGGACGTGGCCACCATGCCCAGTATTGTTGTATGTGGTTACCGGGGATTGAACCAGGGACCTTGCACTTGTGAGGCAGGTGCTGGCACCACTGAGCCAAATCTCCGGCCCCCAACTCGTCATGTTTTTTAATCACACCTAGTAAATACATGAAAGAAGAGAGAATGTGGAAAGTAGGACAAGGTATATGTACTTCAACTGAGAGGGAGTGTTTTTACAGGGATTAATGACAATGTATCTTTTTAAAATGTAAACATTCACTGTCTATTTTGATCATCTCATGTATGTTTTATTGACTGAATTTAAATAATTCTGTTTACTTTTAGGCCAAGATGATGGACTTATTATGTAGGTTTTGAGTAGCTACTGGAAATTTTCAAGCAGTGCTTCAAGAAGCCTAGTCTGGCAGTGTTTCTGTAGTATGAAATGGTCATACACGGCTGTATCCTCCCTTGGCCTGTGGTTTTTCTTTGAGAGAGTTATCTGCTTGTGGCACGAGTTCAGTTTGTCTTCTACATATTGATACCTGAGTATATTTAGTTTCACACTTTGTGGTCTAACTTCTTGTCAGTATGTCTTTCAGAGCATTTTCATTTTCTTGAAAGTGTGTACAAAAGAAATCAGCGGCCCAGTCTGCCTAGTGCCTTAACATACCTGTCATCCATCTCTGGGCAGAAGCGTTCCATGTGATCTGAACATAGACAGCTCCATTGCCCAGATGCGGAGGGGACACAGGCTCCAAGGCCTGAGTACCTGGGGCGCTCCAGTCCTCTGGTCCTGGGGGCAGTTGGGGAAGAGATCTCCCTGATAGCTGTCTGTGTGAAATAAAAGGAAAGCCTCTGTCTGAGAGGTTGCTAAAATAGTGTCACGCAGAGGTTATAGCTACTTATCTTACCTGGAAGATCATGGATTCTGCTGTGTCTGAAGCTAACACCTGAGAAGTTTTAACTTATTTAAGCTAATGAAGTCTCCATTTTATGAAAGCTAGTTTGAAATAAAGATTTTATCACTAACTGAAAGAATCTCTACTAATAGAATTCATCACAAAATGTCCTTCTGATATTCACTATGTTTTTGCTTAAATCACAAAATACTAAGTTGTATAGCTCAAGAATTTTCAAATTTAAACAGGTAAACCCAGAGACAAAAGTGCAAAACTACTTAATATTTATGTGGCTTAGATAATAGTCTTAACTATCTATTTCCTATTTCAGTCACCTCACCAAATTCCCTAGTGAAGGTAGCAGAATTTTGCTGTTAGGTAGAGTTCTGGCATTTGGGATTTGTACACCAGTATAAAAGAATTTTCCGAAGGAAATTCAGCAAGTCAGTTATATTAGAAGCTTGTAGACAATAGAACTTACATTTCTGAGGAACAATTTAGAGTATCCAGATCTTGATTCAGAACACAATTTCTTTCAAGACAAAGAAGAAAATGATACTGCATGAATCAGAAACCCTGTGGAGAAACTTTAGCAATCCTAAAATCCAAGTCATGAGCATTACAAAGGCAAGCCGGAGCCTGGTGTGAGATCACATGGGGACACTGTTAAGACAGACGAAGCAACAGATGGACACAGTACTGGGAGATGATTCATGCCTGCAGAAAATCACTACCTTTTGACACGCATAGCAGAAGAGGCGCGGGGAAAATCTATTTGTCAATTCACATCTGTGTATTTAGCTTCCTGTCTCTTATACCTTTGTGTTAAAAAATATAATTAGAGAACCGTTGTTATAGTCTGAGAAACTAAACAAATATCCTGTCACCTTCATAAGACTGAATTATCTCTACCAAGAAGGTCAAGAATTTTTCATGGGGCCAGAAACCATGTCTTTGTAACTGGTAGTGGCAGTGGAATGTTTCCATCTTCCTGAGAAAACAGTAATAGTTTACATCTTATCAGTTACTAAGCAGCTGCTATTACTGCATTTGCTTAGTACTACTTTGTTTCCCTCTGGTTTATTCTATCTTACAGCCATGCTACATGGCAGCAATTTATATGCCAATGACATATTATTCTCAAAATAATCCATGACACAATTACATGTTGAACCTTAGTTGGCTCTAGACAGTGTGCTCCAGGTTTACAGGTTTTTTGATCTACACATCAACTCTGATAGGTTGCTATTATGGTAACCACTTTATAGGTGACTCAAACAAGGCTAAAAAACATGCTAAGAAAATTCTCCTGCATTCTACAGTTGTGCAATTGCAGAGTTTGAATTCAAATGCGAACTGTTAGGCTCCCAAGTTCACGGCCGTAGTATGTTCCCTTCTACATAAAGATTTTTGTTGGTTTCCCATTGATTCCAAGATAAATAAAAGTCACACAGAATATACCAAGACTCCTAGACAGTATGCTCAAGATTCATAATCTGACTCTGTTTAACTTTACAGTATTTATTGCTACATTCTCCATTCAGTTCAGGTTTAGAACTCACATGTGATCTTTCTCTACCTCCGGTTCAAATCCAGTAGAACCACTGAACACCTTTCTCGGAGCACTGACCTCCCATAATATTTATTTCACATTTCACTTGCTTTGCTTTCCTTCTTTGCCATCCAGTCATCTAATATCATCATATACTATAATGAGTTTTCAAATGCCTCAGTTTGGACTACAGTTGAGGAATTCTTGTAGTGGAGTTAAATAACAGACTTGGTATTCCCTACCTGCTTTCTGCCAGATAATCCAGAATCCAAGTTCATCACACAGTCCCGTTTAAAAATTGTATTCAACAGTTGTTTTGAAGATAATTGACATATACATATATATCTGATGAAGCACACAAATGTAAATTGTGTAAGCTTTGACATATTTAGATATCCATGAAAATGTAACTACAGCTAAAGAAATGAAAGTATCAGTTACTCTAAAGTTTCTTTGTGCCTCTTCTCTTTATTCTTGCCCTTTTAAACAACTACTTTTCAGTTTTCTTTTAATTTTCATTTCTACAAGTTTTAATTGACATAAAATTTTTTATGTTCGTGGCATACAACATGATACTTTAAAATATGTAGACACTGTGGAATGGCTAAAGCTAAGTAACATGTACATTACCCTGCATGCCATTTTTTTTTTTTTTGTGGTGAGAACATACAACCTCTTAGTAATTTTTGTTAGCGCTGGTGATTGAACTCAAGATCTTTGCCCTGAGGTGGGATCCCTCCCCCCTTCAGAATGTCTTGCTAAGTTGTCCAGCCTGGACTCAAGCGCAGTCCTTCTCTGTAAGCCTCCCAAAACACTGGGACTCCAGGCATATCCCATTGCTCACAACTCTCTTAGGAATTTTTAAGTGTATAGTATATTGCTATTAACTGTGGCCACTCTGATGAATGATAGATCTCTTGAACTTATTTTTCCTTTGTAACTGAAATTCTGTATCCTTTGACCATCATCTCTCAGCCCTTCTCCCCGCCAAGCCTCTGGTAACCATGTTCTGCTCTCTGTGTGTTTTTTGTTTTTTTTAGTCTAACTTTAAAAACTCCATGGATAAATCAGATAATAAAGTGTTTGTCTTTCTGTGCTTGTCTTATTTTACTTAGTGCACACTAGATTCATCTATTTTATTAAAAATGACACAATTTCCTTATTTTTAAAGGGCCAGTAGTTCTCCATTGTGCATGTATACCACATTTTTGTTATCCATTCATCTGTTGATGGACATTGTGTTGGATTCAATATCTTTGATAGTACAAATAATTATGTCCCTTCAACATACTATTTTAACATGTTTTGAATATATGCCTAGTATTGGTATTGTGTGGTAGTTCTCTTACAAATTTAAAAAATGTCAATACTGCTTTCCATAATGGTTGCAATAATTTACATTCCCATGAACAGTATAGAGGGATTCCCTTTCTACAGATCTTTGCCAACACTTTTTGTCTTCCATCCTTTTTTCAGAAAGGGATCGTGCTAGGGTCTGAAGCTAGGGCCTTGCACAATCTAGGCATCCATTTACCACCGAGCGTCTTCCCTAGCCCTCTTGTCTTTCTGTCAGATATGTTCTAATAAATATGAGGTGATATCCCAATGTGGTTTTACATTTCTCTGCTTATTAGTGATGCTATTTATTTTATTTTATTTATTTTATTTTATATTTTATACCAAGGATCAAACTCAGCACCTTGCACTTACCAGCCAGGCGCAATGTCACTGAGCTATATCCCTGGTCCCTTGACAATTTTGTATATGGCCACTGGCCATTTGTATATTTTCTTTTGAGAAGTGTCTGTTCAGGTCCTTTGCTCATTTTTAAATTAGGTGGTTCATTGTCTTACTTTTGCCTTGAAGTCCTCTGTTCTGTTTTTCTTTGAATGATATTTCTGATCATAGCCAATGATATTTCTGATCATTTTCCAAGAATTTTACACAAGTGGAATAGAAGAATATGAACTCTTCAGTATGAATTCTTTTGTAAGCACAATCATCTGGGAATTTATCCACATTGTAGTAAATCAGTAGCACGTTGCTTCATACTCATCAGTAGTCTTCCTCTGCATTGTATTATGGCTTGTGTTTAGATGTTCCCCAAACCCTCATGTGGCTGAGGTGGTGCTACTGGAGAGGTGGCTGAATCTAGAGTGTGCGATGCTGGGATTAAGAGCCTGTGATTACTAAATGACTGCATGTGAGTGAACGGTTTGGCATTGTCCTCATCCCACTAGTCTGAATAAGATAAAAGGGGCAGAAAGACGCTGTTAAAGTTCCTTGCTGCTTTTGCTGCCATGTGTACAGCATTTTGTTTCTCCTCTATGACTCCCTTCTGCCAAATGCCACCCTGCCTCACTCCCAGCCCATTATGAACTGAAACCTCTACCATCTGTGAGCTAAATAAAACTCTTTCCCCTTTTAACTTTGGGTGTTGGGCACTTTGTCTTGGCAGTGAGAGAAAAGTAATGAACATACATGGATATGCTTCAGTTTGTTTATTCGTTCACCTGTTTATAGACATGGAGTTTTTTAGTTTTCAGCCATGGCACAGGTGTATTTGTGCACAGGTGCTGTATTCATGCACATGGTAAAAATCATGCAATACTGTAATAGTTAAATTTATATATCAGCTTGACTGGGTTAAGAGATGCCCAGAAATCTTGTTTTAAAAAAATCCCACATTGGGCCGGAGGGTTAGCTCAGTGGTTGCGGCGCCTGCCTCACAAGCACAAGGTCCTGAGTTCGATCCCCGGTAACCACATATAATGCTGGGCGTGGAAACACGCCCACCAACAATCAACGCCGCATACCACAGTGCCGGGCGTGGTGGCTCACGCCTGTAACCCCAGCACTCGGGAGGCAGAGACAGGAGGATTGCTGAGTTCGCGACGGCTTGCCTGGGCACCATAGTGAGCTCAGGGCCAGCCTGAACTACAAAGTGAGACCCTGTCTCAAAAAAAAAAAAAAAAAAAAAAAATCCCACATTGTTTCTGGGTGTAAATGTGAGAATATTTCTGGAGTAGATTTGCATTTGAATCAGAAGACTGAATAGAGGTTTGCCTTTGCTAACATGAGCATTTTACCATGTGTTCAGGGCCTGAACTGAACTAAAAAGCAGAAGGGTAGATTTTCTCTCTGAGCTGGTGAATCCAGCTTCTACCCACAGACATAAGAGCTCCAGGCTCTGAAGCCTTCTGAATTCAGGACTTAGCCCAACACCTTCTCACTCACCCCATCACATTTTAGGCTTCTGTTCTCAAACTGGGTGTCAGTCATTTCTCTGGTTCTCAGGATGAACTTGAATGGATTTTTCACCAGCTTTGTGGGTTCTACTTGTACACAGAGTATTCTTGGAATTCTCAGCCTACGCAGTTACCTGAGCCAACTCCCATTTTTTAAAAAAATCCCTCTTTTATATCTCCATATATCTTCTTGGTTCTATTTCTCTGGAGAACAACGAAACTTTCATTTTTCTTGGATAAAATCCAGAGCAGACTGGTTGGGTCATAAGATAAATGCATACTTAAATTTAAAATAAATTATCAAACTGATTTTTAAAGCAGTTGTATCATAGTACAGTAGCGCCAACAATGTACAAGACTCCTAATCATTTTACATTTTTTCTTATGCCCAGGCAATTGAGCCCAGGGCCTTTACACTGAACTACATCTTTATACCTTATTTATTTTCTGTTTTGAGAGAGTCACTATTTCACAATGTCTTCTGGGCTAAATTTGAACTTGCAATCCTTCTGCTTCAGCATTTTAGACATTACTCTGTACAACCACACCCAGCTCTGTTGGTCTATATTCTAGACAACACTTGATATGGCCAGTACTTTTAACTTTAGATATTCTAATAAGTTATTTGATTTCTTACAGTTTTTACTTGCATTTATGTAGTGATTAATGATGCTGAACATTATTTTTGTGTACTTATTTCCCATCAGTATATCTTATTTGTAAAAATCTTTCTCAACCTTTATCATTTTTAAAAATTGGGACTTTCATTTATTGTTTAATTTTTGAATATTATATATTCCAAACACTAATAATTAATTAGATATATACTTTGTAAATATTTTCTCCCATTTATTTTTTTTGAAACAGGGTCTCACTTTTTAGGTCAGCCTGGCCCTGAGCTCACTATGGTGCCCAGGCAAGCCGCCGCGAACTCAGCAATCCTCTTGTCTCTGCCTCCCGAGTGCTGGGATGACAGGCGTGAGCCACCACGTCCGCATTGTGGTATGCGGTGTTGATTGTTGGTGGGCGTGTCTCCACGCCCAGCATTATATGTGGTTACCGGGGATCGGACTCAGGACCTTGCGCTTGCGAGGCAGGCGCCGGAACCACTGAGCTAACCCTCCAGCCCTATTTATTCATTTTTTTACTGTATCTCTTGGAGAGCAGATGTTTTTTGATAGAGTTCAATTTATACATTTATTTTTTTATAAATTATTCTTTTGGAATCGTAGCTAAGAAAATTTTGCTTAACTCAAAAGTATTTCCTTCTGTATTCTTGGTTATAGTTTAGTTAAACATTAATGAATGTGATCTTTATTGAGTGAATTTTTATGGATGTTGAGGGATATAGATGCAAGTTCATTTTAAAAATATGAGCATCTAATTCCTTTATAATTGGTTTTATTAGTACATTTTGTGCATACCTTATGATCACATTCAACATTGAGAATTTGTATCTGTACATGACACATATTAATTCTCATTTTTTCCCATTCCCCAGCCCTCCCTACCACCACCCACACCATATATATAAGCTTTGTTTCCTTTTTTTCACCATCGTTTTTCTTTCTCTTATTTACTTTCCCCTGTCCCCCTTTCTCTTTTCCCTTTTAACATTTTCTTACATTACTTTTTTTCGGAGACTTGCTTTTCTATGTCCCAAAGGAATTTTGTAACATGATAAGAAATCAGTTTTCCATATTTATGTGATTATATTTTTAGCCTGTTTTGCTCTGTTCTATTAGTTTGTGTGTATTTATGCTGATAAGATTGCTGCAGTTGTATAATATGGATAGTGTTAGCCTTAATCAATGTTACATTTTCTCCTTTAAAATTTTCTGTATAAAAATGATACAAGTTCATCCTAGACAAGCAGGGAGCTTTTTCATAATGATAAGAATAAATTTTAAAGTATAAACAAATCAACATGCTAACAGAAATATCTATTTGCCAGACTACCATCAACTTGGAAAGTTTTCGTAAACAGTATAGTCACCATCTTTTATAAATCTTGAGGCAACTCTTGTTCTTTAATATTTGTATGAACTTTCAAAGTACAAATAAATTTATGTATAATTTCTAACTGAAATAATTAGGAAACTGAGTGGTGAATGTTCAAAGCACTCTAATAATTTCCTGTATTAATGGAAGAACTTTGAAATGCTTAACCATCATAATTCTTGTGGCCTGTTACAAAGATTAAAGGTCTCTTTAAAAAACACACTTCACTTTTTAGTAATCTCTGTAAGAATGAAATGAGAAGGAGAAATTTGTATAAAAGTCACTGTGCAGAAAATCTTTAAGAATTACACACTGTAATGAGTTCTAGAAAGTAGGACAGCTTTTATAGAGTGGAATATTTCTATAGGAAACTTGATGTGGGAATGTGATGAGGGGAAGGAATAAATATGATACAGAAAGAAAATAAAAGAGCATGTATAAAGGGGGGAGGAGGGGGGAGTGGGTAGGGATATGAGTAAAAATGAGAATTAACTTGTGGCATAGACTGGTACAAATTTCCCAATGTTATATGTGATTTTGAGATGCATATAAATTGTACCAATAAAGAATTCAATTAAAAAAAAAGAATTACACACTGTAGAAATTTGCTTATTTTCTCCATACAGCTCTCAGACACAGGAATGAACTGAGGTTGTGCCAAGGATTTTTTACTATAAAACATGATGCCAGTGTGGCCTGCACCCCAACAACATCTGACACACTCTTTCACAAAGAGAACTGAAAGGAGGAAATGTCTGCTCAAGATGTAAGATGGGAAGCTTGAGTCATTAAACTTACCTCATAATTTATTTTGATGATAACTCAATATGGAGATACAAACATAATTTCAGATCTTTACTAAACGCTTCACACAATGGAAAGAACAAAAAAATATATTTCTCCGCACCTTGGAATTCTTGCAATCATTACAACACTCTGAAAAAGACTGAAGAGGATATCAGAAAAATGGAAAGACATCCCTTGTTCCTAGGTAGTAAGAACAAATATCTACAGATTCAATTCAATTCTGATTGAAATCCCAACAACATATTTCATAGATCTAGAGAAAATAATTCAAAAATTCATCTGGAACCATAAGAGAGCTAGATTAGCTAAAGCATTTGTAGGCAACAAGGGCAGGGCAGGAGGTATCATGATTCCCAATTTGAAAATATATTACAAAGCCACTGTGATAAAAACTGCATGTTACTGGCAAAGAAAGAGACCTGCAGATCAGTAGAGCAGACTAGAAGATCCAGAAACAGCTCCAGATACACTAAACCACCTCATCTTTGACAAGCCAAACACTATCAATGAAGGAAAGACAGCCTCTTTAATAAATGGTGCTGGAAAAACTGGGTTTCAACCTGGCAAAGAGAAAAGCTAGATTGATGTCTTTCACCACACATCAAACTAAAATCATCATGGATCAGAGATCTAAATATTAAAACAGAACCACTAAATCGGCTGCACAAAAGGTTAGGTAGAACTTTTGGAGACATTGGCTTAGGGAAAGACTTTATGAAAAAACCTCAGCAGCATGGTAACCAACAGAAGGAATCAACAACTGGGATCTCATTAAAAAGCTCTTGCATAGCAAGACAAACCATCTGCAGAGTGAAAAGACAACAAACAATAAAGGAAAAAAATTTTACCAGCTGTTTCTCAGACAAAGGGCTACTATCTAGATTATATCAACAGCTTAAAAAAATCAGTCTCCTCCCAAATTTAAAGCCCCAGCTCAAAAATGGGCATCAGATACGAACAGACATATTTCAGAGGAAGAAGTAAAAGTAGTAAGAAATATATGAAGAAATGTTCTACATCACTGGTCATTTGAGAGATGCAGATGAAAAACACTGAGATTCTATCTCACTCCACAAAGAATGGCTGCTATCTCAAAATTAACAAACAACAAATGCTGGCAACGCTGTGGGGAAAAGGAACCTTTTTCCACTATTAGTGGGAAAGTAGACTGGTGCAACCACTGTGGAGATTCCTCAGAAAACTAGGATCAGACCCATTTGACCTTGTTATTTCCTTGCTAGATATATACACAAAAGAATTAAAAGACCAATATCATAGTGATATGTGTACACTCATGTTCATAGCAGCTCAGTTTGTGATAGCTAAATCTTGGAAAAAGCCCAAATGCTCATCAACTGGAGACTGGATGAAGAAGATACGGGTTTTTAATGGAGTATTACTCTGCCACAAAGAATGATAAATTTCAGTCATTTATACTCGAACAGATGTGCCTTAAGGACATACTCATAAGTGAAAATCACCAGTGTAATGTCGATTAAGCACATCGGTTGTTAATTTAACTTAGGAATGCCATTGCATTCCTAAGTATTCCCTCATTATCACTCAAGAATTAGGACGTTTTCTTTAGTGCCATGTAATACCAACAGTTTCAATGTTGATACGGTAATAACACCTAACATAGAGTCAGTGTATTATTTATATAAATGTATATAAAAGATAGTTTTCCACATGTGATGTTATCATTATTTTAAGGACAAATAACATTGAAAAAAAACCTGGATATTCCCTTTAGAAAATAGGAATGAGACTTCTCTTTTTTTCTTCGTGAGTTTACAAAATGTATAACTTTAAGTATTTTCTTCTGCCTTTGAAAATCACATGGAGTTAGGTCAGCTTTAGGATCTGTGAATGTCTGTTTCCAAGACCTGGAACCTCTTTGAACGTCGCTGCCTAGGGATGTAGCACAGCTGCCAGTTTTATGGGAAGAGGAAGAGTTTAGCTTTGGCTGGGGCCTCGCTCCAGGTTGCCAGAATCTACCTTCAGCCAGACAGATATGAGAAGTTTGTTTCCCCTCAAGATTACGAAGTGGGACACGGAGGCTGTTATGTCCTATGACTTGAGGGCTATTTGTTTTTCTTGAGAACGGGTGGAATGGATTGTCTGCTTGGTTTTTGTAATCTCCTAACAAATTGCCAATGGTATCATCACCTTTTGATTTAATGCTTATTCAAAAATACAAGTGTTTTCTCTCTTTACTATGTTGGTAGAGAATTTCTAGTTCGGGAGAAAATTTAGTTTTTAATTATATTCTTCCAATTATATATGTCTATACAGGTGGCATATATTTATCAAACATAATAACAAAGTATATCACATCTTAAAAGAAAGATAATCCGAACATGGATATGGTAAGGTAACTTTCTTACATTTCATATTAACATTTTCTAAGAAATTCTCAGATTTTCCAATCTGTTTTAAAGATACATAATTATTTGCATTCTTTAACCTCAAAAATAATATTATTTATACATTTCCTATTTTCTAAAAGAACTCTCTCCTGATTGACTTGACAATAATGCTTCTGAAAAGTGAAAGATAATTCAAAACAATTTAAATGCTAACTAATTTTCCCACATAGGAGAGAGAAAATGAGATTCAGCCATTAAATTTAAAATGTTCTAATACTGTCTACTGTATTATATTAATATTATGAGCATTTAAATTATTTAGGTTATTTATGAAGTAAAAAGTCATGAACAGCTAATTGAATGTAAATGTTATTAGCAGTTTTTTCTTTATGCAAAATATTTCATTCAGGGTCATTACCACTCTTGCTAATGTTTTAATCTCAATATTATTTAGTTTTATGACATCGTCATATCTTTCTAATTCCTTCCCCCCAGGGTGGAAATTGATACTGATCAGTGACTTTTTTAAAAACAGTGCTGGTAATCCCTTTTGTGACTGAAATACTCATAGCTCATATGGGTCCTTCCTTGGGAAGTCTGTGTGAGGTTAGCTGACTTCCTTCCATTACAATTTTGCCTACAAGTTCAGAGTGCTCATGGGAAACCCCTAAGTCCGAGGGACTCCCAGACCCTCGCGTTGGTCACTGTACCACTCTGAGAGTCTAAAACGTTGATGAGTGGGAAACAGCGGGACTCACACTCGAGTCTCAAATACAGTTATCAGTGTCGTCCTTTCTTCAATTTTAAGCATTCTTATTCTTTTGGTGAAGAAAATGTATTTGGTTGGCTGCTACCTGCAACTGTATTAAAAGCTAGAAGTCTGTTAGTATTTTATTTAATTATGAAATAACAAGCACACATTTTAGGAAGTTTGGACAATGTCACAAAATGAAAGTGAAAAGTAGAAAATAGTCACCTGTCACTGAGATAAGTGCTAATATTTTAAGAGGTTTTAAAAAGTAATTTTTCCATTATAAATAACATTGAACTCTGTGTTACTTAAAGCACTTGAAACATTTTACTTCAATATTTTATAAAACTTGATATTTGAAAAGTTGCAGTCATGCGTTCTCTAAAAGGTTGTTGATATAATTAATACATTTTCGTTATATTATACAAGAGATGTTAGTTCATTGTTTTGTGTGAGCATAAATCAATTTTCAGGCATTTCAAGCCATGGTTATTTAAACAGAAGTGTTGAATATCAATTATGAAGTTTAGTTTTCATTGCTTGTCAGACTTGTGGTAGGATTATGGACAGCTTTGAAGAGAGGTGGAGTAAAGTGACACCCAGTGTGGACTGTTAATCCCCAACTCCATTCTCCTCCCTTTTAGTCTCCTTCTTGTCTGTTTCTTTCTCTCTCTCCTGATGCTCTGCTGGTAGAAATGAGGGCCACACTCTCTCGCTGGAAGGAGTATGCCATCTTTTGAATCTTTATTTTTTTCCATCCCGAGATAGAATGTCTTTTAGGAACAATCATGAAATCCAGCACTTGGATTTGTACCATGGCCGTTTCCATGTTGTTTGGATTTTGCTTATTTTTGGGGACAGGGAAATGATGAGGTGACCCTGACAGATCTGGAGGTAAACAGCGATTCAGCAGGACCCTGGAGGAGGACGCATGGGCCTTGGAGTCAAATACGTCGTTGTTTGTAGTCCAGCTGCTTGGTCTTTGTCAAGCCCATGAACTGTTCCATGCTTGATTTATTTGTAAAATGCAGGGAAGCATGCAGAGGCCCATGCAGGAGAGGCTTTTTGCTGTCGATGCTGTGGGTTTCTTCCTCACAACACAATCTTCCACATACTCTCCATGGCACACCTGTTAACAGCTTGGTCTCCAGAGCCAAGAAATCCCTATGAAAGGATTTTATTATCCTTACATTGATCTGATGTATCATAGGAGACAAAAAAGTTGATACTGAGCCCTTTTGTGAAGAAGCAGTATATTACCTGGTTGTGTCTCTTTCTATGCGACATGGTAGGATTAATCTCTGCTTGATCTTTCTAAGCAGCAGTCAGGTCTGGGAATTTGTCTTTAGCATGAGAGTCATGATGCCTATATTTTGCTCCTGTCTAACTGTGTATTAATGGGAGAATGCTAAGAATAAGGAACATGAACGTAGTTCTCTATCCAAAATATAAATTATGACCAGTCTGTTGCTGACATAAAAGGTCATCTTTAAAATATTTTTATTTTTGCTAGTTTGGAATTTTGAGCAAATACTTTTTTTTTTTTTTTTTTTTTTTTGCTTTTTGAGACAGGGTCTCGCTTTGTAGTTCAGGCTGGCCCTGAGCTCACTATGGTGCCCAGGCAAGCCACCGCGAACTCAGCAATCCTCTTGTCTCTGCCTCCCAAGTGCTGGGATTACAGGCATGAGCCACCACGTCTGGCATTGTGGTATGTGGTGCTGATTCCTGGTGGGTGTGAGTCTCCACGCCCAGCATTATATGTGGTTTCCGGGGATCGAACTCAGGACCTTGCACTTGCAAGGCAGGCGCCGGAACCACTGAGCTAACCCTCCGGCCCTTGAGCAAATACTTTTAACCTTAGAAGGCTTCGTTTCTCTGTGAGAGAAGTGTGAGGAATAAATATATCCCCAACCTGCCACCCCTTGTTACTTCTTCCACTCTACTAAGGAAAAATTCTCTGTGAGAAAGCTGATACCTTTGGACTGTGGAATCCAGTGATCTGACGAGGCATTGAGATTTAGAGCCAGTGAATTTGCAACCATTTATTTAGAGGCAATATGGCATAGCAGTTAAGAGTAGCAGGCTTTATCTCTGTAATTGAATTATTTGTTTCTATTCCATGGCCACTGTCATTCTTACAACTGCAACAGTCTTCAAGTTGATCACTCACCTTTTCTCAAGTATTTCCAACTTCCAATATTTATTCTTATGAGCAAAAAAATTTTAAAAAGCAACCAATCTGGTAATTTTAATTTTTTGATAATTCAGTAGTTTTTCTGACATAGCCAATTCCCCATTATCCTTTAAACAAAACAAAACAACCATTTCATTCTGATTCCAGCAGATGAAAAAGGAAGAAAAACAGAAAAATCTCTTACAGATCTTGATTTTTTAAAAAACCCACATTTATTAGGAACTTATTTTAGGTGTCTCAAGCAGCAAGAGAGCAAAGAAGGTCAGAAATGTCAGTGTGTTCTGAATAAATAGATTGTGTGGCTTCCATTTACCATGGCACAACTCTAGAAAGGTGTCAAGACTTCAGAGCAGGGTGAGTGTCCATGAACATAGGCAACAGTGCTTTGCTCAGCCCAGGGCACAGAGCAGAAGCAGAGAGGTCCTTAAGAACAGTGTGAAGTTAGCTGAAAAGGGAGCAGAGGAGGGAGCTGTGATACGTGAGCTGCAAGTCGGTTGTTACTGCTGAAAACTCTGACAGGTTCAGCATCACTGCCAGAGACTGAGAGGAGTAAGAAATGCAGAAAAGTTACAGGAACAATTTTCCTTAGGACTAATTCTAAGGGAGAAGAAATGAGGGAAGATGATGACAGAAAAATGTCTGATTTATTAAAATCAACTTTTCTATACTCGAGGAAATGAGTTGTGCCGTTTTCATTATTATAGGCAAATCTTTTAAGAGTCAAATAGTGTTAAAAAGCTTATCACTTAAAAGTCTCACAGGTTTTCTCTCCTTATTCTTTCTCTATTCGTAGGTAGCCAATTAAATTGTTCAAGATATTTCTTCTTTTTTAAAAGCCACTTGTTTAATTTACAACATAATCTAAGTGTACAATTCGATGGGATTCGACAGGTACATACATTAGGGGAAACAGCCACATAATCGAATAGTGCGTATCCATCACTCCACAATAGTCCCTGTGCTGCTTCCCAGTTGACCTCAGTTCCCCACTGCTGGCCCCTGGAAAGCACTTGTCTGCTTCCTGTCTGCAGAGCTGACCTCTGGGTACGCTTTCATGTTGCTCATGTAGTGCTGTGTCTGCTTTCCTCCACTCACCTGTATGAAGTGTCAGGATTCATCCATATTTCTGAGTGTATCATAATTTCCTTTTTTTCTTTTTTCTTTTTGGCTGGGTAGTATACCATTACATATATATACCACAATTCATTATCTGTTATCCATTTGTGGACATTTAGGTAGTTTCTTATTTTTGACTGTTATGCGCAAAGTTGCTATGAAGACTTATTCACAAAACTTTGGGTGGACAGAACATTTAATGCTCCCTGGGTAAATTCCTTGGGATTGTGCTTCCTAGGTCACATGGAAAGTATACATTAAGTTTTATTAGAAGTATATTCCAAAGGTGTAATTTTATATTCCCATTCTGAAGGTATAAGCATTCTAATTGTTCCATATTATCAGTAATTTTGAACAATTTATTGAGTCCTGTAAATCTTTATTTAGTCTCCTGCAAAATGGAGATAACCATAAAGCTCTACTTGGTACGTATGTGTTTGCATATATGAGTATAAATAATGATGTGTTAGAGTGAAACTGAGATAAGAGACTGAAACTGGTTTCATGTGCTAAAGTGAGGAGCCACATAAAATGCAGATTGAGAAAGTATCTGAGCAAAAATCAGCTTTGTGACCAGGATCTGAACAAAAAGCAGTTGTATCTTTTATCCAGAGATGAGTACCAACTATAACACTTTGCCTGGCACTGAGGGGGTTACTGAGGTGCAGCACTTCCACAGGTAAAATTAGGTCAGTCCTGGGCAAACTAGGAAGGTTGGTAACCTCATCAACAACATAAAAATAGAGTAAAATTTTAAAAAATTGTGAAAAGATCTCTTAGGAGAGAAATTCTGTCAGGTTACTTTAGTATTTCCCTTTCAGGGAGGTGGGATGGGGACTTTTCTCCAACTTTATCTCAAGTCTGGAGAGTGGAGCTTGGCAGGGGTATTATAAGAGCTTGAGTTGTGTCACTTGGGTTTGGGGAAGCTCAGGGACCAGGGTCTGATTGGTATTCAAGAGGTGGTGAGTGCTGCCGAGACTGGTGAGCTACTTACTGGGAGAGAGTACAAGTTACTGTGTCTGAGTAGAATATTTACACTGCTGTCCAGCTGTGAAGTAGAAGACAGGCAAATGTTCCTGTAGGCTGGCTGCAGTCCTCTGAGCAGAGAGAGCTGTCTAGAGCCATTCGAATTCCAAGAGCATCTCTTGTAAGATGCTCTGTGGAGCACAACACCAAAGCCAGGAGCTGAGAGGAAACTGATTAGGGAAAGGTAAGGCACTGAGAGTACAGCCAGAAGGGCCCAGCTGAAGCACCTCTGCTAAGTCTGAGAAATGAAACAGTCGTCTATACACGTTGTCTGGTCCACAGAAGTATAAAGTAAAGCCACCAAAAAGTCAATGGGAAAACAAATACATTCTCTCTCTCTTCCTCTTCCCCCCGATGCATTCATAACTAGTTAGAATATCCAGTTTCTTTCATTTATGTGTGAAAAGACACAGGGTTCATCTTTTACA